>RJWH01006679.1:6238-50795 GCA_004363575.1 Solenodon paradoxus
TCCACACTTCTCCAACTCTCGTTGCTCGAATTTAATTGCAATGGCCCAAGGGAAAAAATCCCTTTAGTTCTTCGGTAAATAATTCTACACAAATAGTCTGTTTTTATGACCCTTGGTGAATTAATTATTTGAGGTTATAACTATCCATGTAATAGACCTCTGTGCAGTGCTAGAAGAGAAAATTTTACCGGATGATTCTAAAACAGCAATCATAGATTGTTGTTATTCTTTTTTCTACCATTTCAAAAAAATAGAACTCGCTCTGCTCAACAGGTACACACTATACCGTCAATACTCAAAGGACATTATGAAGGATGCAACTTTGTCCTTTGTCCTTGAGAAACTTACCTTGTTTTAAGGGAGACTTAATAGATGAAGGAAAAAAATTGGAACAAGAAGCAGGGAACACTATGATAAATAGGACGTGACTGTCTACCCTGAGGAGCCTCCAAAGGACCGAGGTTGACATTTATATAATTACCAGCAGCCAATTCCTTGCCATTTCTCCTGCCTAGAAGGACATGAAGTTTGATTGATTCATTGGGACAGAATGTTTGCTTCTAAGAGCCAATGCTATTTTGAATATGTGCACCAAAAACTCTCCCAAATACAGACGGTATTCATAGCCTGTGTGCTGCGAAATAGGAACTGTCCCTGCCGCAGAAACCCAAAATACATCCAGACTTCTTGTGACAAGTTGGAGAACTTAGCAGTGATATCATTTGCTAATAATAGATACACTTAAAATTAATGACCGTCTATCTCCACATCCTCTAGTGCTTTCATTTAAAACACACTCCAACAGCACAGACAATATTACTCTGACTATGAGTCACAAGGATAATGGGTGACATGTTCCTGAGAAGCAGGCAGGGATAAGACTACATACTTGGCCAGAAAAAAAATGACTAAATGAGAAAACAAGATGGAGTCTGATGTGGCTCACAGCAGGGTCGATCTGGGGCAGGACAGAAACAGACATTCTCTGGACACACGGTCCCCTGGAAGTGTCTCTCTTCTCTCCTCTGACCTCATGTCACCCCCTTGGGGTCTCCTGCTGTCCACAGCATTAGCTCCTATTTCCTAAATTGCCTTACAGTGTCCTTTACCATTGACCTGCTCTAAACTGAGTCGTAAAGAGGGCCGGGGTTTGTGTTTTGTTCACCTTGCTGCTTCTGGAGCCTAAGACTTGATAAGAGTTTGTTGAACAGGTGAAGCTCCCAGAATAGAACTGTTATAATATCTGATGAAGGTTTTATGTCTAGAAATATGTGTTAAAAACTTTCTCTTTATTTTATTGAAGAAACACTGCATCATAACATTACACAGATTTCAGGTGTGCGTCACTGTAAATCAACATCTGTGCTTAATACATTAACTTTGCCACCTACAGTCCAATTCTGTACTTCACCATATCATTGACCCCTTTTACCTGATTTTCCCACTGGTCAAAAATCTTGAGGCAAAATTGTGCCCTGGTGGCCTAGCAGTCTAGTACACCTAGGAGCAGTCCCACAAACATCCCAAGGTCCTGAGTTCAAGACCAGGGGTTGGGGAAAACAACCAATGTGAACAACTAAATAAAAAAATAAGATGCTTCTCCTCCTCTCTCTTCCTGCCTGTCTGCTTACTTGTCTTCATTCCTGCCTGCACTTTTCCTTTAAAAACAAAAATCTCCAGGCGGCTTTTGTGGCAGCAGTTAGCTCGAGGCTGGGGAGCAGACTGGTGAACAGTAATCAAGATGGCTGAAGGGGCTCCTGAGAAACCCAAGGGCCAGCTGTCTGCTCACGCCTCTGTGCAGACGTGCAGAGAGAGAGGCAGAAGAAGAAAAGCCTGCAGGTCCCTGTTGATTTTGTAGACTTTTCCAAAAAGTGCTCTGAGAGGTGGAAGACCATGTCTGGCCAAGAGAAATCTAAATTTGGTGAAATGGCAAAGGCGGATCAAGTGTGCTATGACTGGGAAATGAAGGGCTGTGGATCAGCAAAGCCAGGCAAGAAGAGGGACCCAAATGCTCCCAAGGGCTGCCATCTGGATTCTTCTGGTTCAGAATTCCACACCAAGAACAAGTCCACACACCCTGGTATCTGTATTGGAGACATGGCAAAGGAGCTGGGGGAGACGTGGAATCACTTAAGTGAAGTGAAAAGAAGCTTTATATAAGGCAGCAAAGCTGAAGGAGAAGCATGAGGAGGATGTCATTGACTAGACTTCTAAAGGGTGGTTTGATGGCACCAAGGGTCCCACTAAAGATGGAAGAGGAGGAGGAGGAAGACAAGGAGGAGGATACTGAAAAGAGACCTGTTTCTCTGTCTCCTTGCGAATACCTTAGAGTAGGGAAGCGCCATTACTGTACCACGTGTCCGACTGAAGCCATGTCTGTTGCCCTCCATAAGTTTAATCACCCAGTTGGATCACAGTCATATTGTTGTCCTCACAGTGCTCTAGGAATTTTCATGAAGAGGCCACGGGAGTCCGAAGCACCCGACATTATCAAAGTGCTACGTATTTCCCAGCATTTTAAAAATGAAAAGACTTTTGAATTCTCACTGCGCACTTTGCTGTTGGTGTGATAAGGCATTTCAAGATGCTTCCTGGCATTTTCTTTTTTTTTAATTTGTAAGGTGGTGTTAGCTATGGTTATTGGCTGGAAGTCCAGAGTTATCCACTGTGCGTATCTATAGTTTGTTAAAAGAATAAATCGATGTAGATAGACTCTCAATGCTCCTTGCTGGTGTGGAGGCTTGTGGGACTGTGAACCCTGTGAGGCTGGACCTATGGGCACTGCAGTGGGCATCACTTAGCTGCAGGTGGTCTTGTTTTGTATACAGTGACATAGCATTCTGCTGCCATTCTGAGCTGTGGAAAGGAGGGGAGTCAGCTGCCATGAGAACTGTTTGGATTTTTTTAGTTACGTTCAGTAATTTAAAACTATTTTTAAGCAGACTAGAGCTCTTCATTGTCAGCAAACCAGAGTCACTGCATCAATGCTAGTTCAAGAACCTTCTGTACTAAACACAATTTTCAACAGTCTGTTGTTCTTTTTGTGTGCTTAGAGTTTTGAAATGTTTTGAAGTTCAATGAAACAGTATTACATTTAAAGAGAGAAAAGAAAAATCATAAAACCCAGTAAGAAAGCAAACAACCCAAGTGTTTTACATAGGCAACACATTTAAAATAATTTTTTTCATCAAAGAAGAGCTACACATAGCTGATAAGCATGTGAAAAGATGTTCTACGTCATTAGTCCTTAGGGAAATGCTAATCAAAACCTCAATGAGACACCACTTCACACCCACCAGGATGGCCAGAATCAAAAAGATAGACAGCAGTGCTGGTGAGGATGTGGGAAAAACTGGGACCCCTCATACAATGCTGGTGGGAATGCAAAATGGTGCAGCCACTTTAGAGAACAATTTGGCAATTTTCTTCTATAAGTATGTTCAACATTTTCTTAGCATATGACCCAACAATACCATCTAGATAAGTGAGAAATGAAAACACATGTCTACCAAAAAAACAGCATATAAGTCCTTATAGTAGCTTTAGTCAGAATAGTTGAAAAATGGAAGCAATTCGAATATCCATCAATAGGTGACTGAATACATAAAATGAGGTACAGTTATACAATGGAATAGTACTCAACAGTAAAAAGGAACAATCAGTTGATTTTCCAAGCAACACAGACGGATCTCACAAAAAATTGAGTTGACTGAAGAACCACTTGGTTCCATTTTATGACATTCTAGAACAGGCAAGATGAACTTAGAGCCCAGTAAGCAGATTTGTAGTTGCCTGGAGCCAAGGATGGGGAGGAGGTTGATGTCAAAGGGGTCTAAGGAAACTCTCTGGGAGGTAGGAATGCTTGAAATGTTGATTGGGGTGGTGGTTACATACACAGGTATATATATACACCTTTGTTAAATTTAGTGAACTGTATACTTACAGGGACATTTTATTGTGAGTAAATTTATCTCAATCAACTTGATTCAAAGGGAGAAGGAAGGTTGTAGGGAAAGATCAGCTGTACCCAAGTGCAGCACATCCCTCATTGTCACGAGTCAGGTACGGTGGAATGTCAGCAGTACCTGTGAGATTCCCTCGTATTCCCTGTCTGAATGGACTGGTGTGTTTATCCATTCCCCATTTATTTCCAGTTTGGGATGATTATCAAAATGTAGGCCTGAAGGCCTTTCTGAGGGCTTGTGTTTTTTCCGCAGAGGGATAGCTCTCCACCGTGAGTTCCACAGGGCCCCGTGAGGCTACCACCCCTCTGGAGACAGACTGATTTCTCCCTTCCCCATCCCCATGACTCACATCAGCCTGAAAAGCTGCAGCTTGAACCCATGATCCTATCGTTTTTGTCACAAAAGGTAGTTTCATGGTGTGAGAAGCAAATTCTGAGGTCTACATGAGGTCAGAAGCTATGGATGGCCTCCTTCTCCACTCCGCATTTGTTTCCCCCAGTCTGTTTCGTTTTGAAAATTCATAACTGGGTCTAGACCTGAGGAGCAATTAGATTAGCATTTACCAGGAGTGGGTGGAGAATGACTTCTAGGACCAAAGTGATTGAATAGATTTTACAGAAACAGGCAAATTGACCATATTTTCCCTTGCTATTTTGGTTTTGTGAGACACTAGTTCTTTAAAAACAGTGAGAATGAAGAAACACTCCAAATTCGGTCTGTGGTTGGAAACTCCATAACTATTCTAGCAAACCTCAAGGGGGTAAAGCTGAGGGCCTAGGAAGAAGAAACTGTTCAGCTGGTCTGCATTTAGACCTTGCTCTGTGGGGTGTCAGAGCCCTGTCATTGTTGCCTCCCTGCAGTTTGGGGAAACTGGCTAGTGTATTAGGCCAGGACCCAAAAGCAGAGACCCATTTCTGCTATTTGCTCAGGTTCGGGGACACCCTGTAACATTCTTTTTTACTGAAGTAAAATGTACATAACATAAAATGAATCATTTCAAGTGTACAGTTCAGTGGTATTGAGTGCATTTACAATGTTATACAACCATCACCTCTGTCTAGTCCAAGACATTTTCATTACCCTGAACAGACACCCTGTGCCTATTAAGCAATCACTCCCCATTCTCCCCACCCCGCAAGAGGCTCTGTGGTTTTGCCTCTTCTGGACATTTCATATAAATGGAATCAGACAATATATGTGCCCTAGTGTTTCTCACTGCTTTCACTTAGCAAAATGTTTTTGAACTCCATCCAGGCAGCATGTGTCCATACTTTGTTGCTTTTTGTGGCTGCGTAATAGTCCACAGAGTGAACTAATCACTTTTTGTTTATCCACTCATCTCTTGGTGGGTTTTTTCCCAATCTTTTGGCTACTGTGAAGTGCGTCGTTATGAATATTCCTGTACAAGTATTTGGTGGAACACCAGCTTTCCATTCCTTTGGCTATGTGCCTCGGAGAGGAATTGCTGGAACATATGGTAACTGTGTTATGCCTTGTAAAATGTTACACCAACAGATGAATTCCATTTGCATAAAGTTGGGCCATCTAACTCCTGGTTTCTGAGGTAGGCTGTGTATCGGAATCACCAATGGACTTTAATAATACCAATGCCAGGTTCCATCCCATTCTGATGGAATTGATCTGGTGTAGGGACCTGGGCATTGCGAGTTGGGAGTGTGTTAACAGTGCCGCAGGTGATTGTAATGTGCAGTCCAGATAAAGAACTATTCCAGACTTTTCCTTGCAGTCAACTTGTAGTAATAACTTCAATACTCTGATACTTGGTATTTTGCATTTCATTCTGAAGCAGATTTCCACATGGTCCTTGAAGGACTGCTCCCTCGATGAGATTTAGTCCTGTGACAACAGTGGCTTATGGAGCCTGCTATGAGCTTGACCCAATGTTGTCACAGCTGTTTCAAGCATTTCAACTCGTCCATTTTTCATAATTCTCCACCTGTTACAGAGGAGTAAACTGAGATACAGAAAGGTTGTCTGAGGTTAAAAAAAAAAACCCACTAAAAGACACAAACAACAACAAAAAAGCAGTATGAGACAGCAGCGAAGAAAGGCAGTGTGCTCAGAGTTCGTGAGAACCTGCGTGAGAGGCTGCACCCTCAGTGTTTCCAGACTGAGAGCTCTGGAAAGTCCCCCATGTGAATCTCAGAGCTATGGCAGGCTTGCTGAGCCAGGGCCAGCTCTGTGGAGCTTCTCATCTGCCCCTTCTGTACCTCAGACTGCAAATGCAAACTGTGAAGCCTTTTCAAATATCCACACTCATCCTGCCCTCAAATACTGGTGTGAGAAGAGCAATTGCTAAGCAACTGCCCATGAATGTGACCTTCTCTTCTCACAAATTGTGATCTTTATTTTAATTTGGTAAATGTTTTTCTGGCCAAGATATTCCCTGGGAACTCGGATCTGGAAGGCTAAGGAGATTAGTTTCTGGAATGATCACTGCTGATTCCAGGAGAGGCCACTTTTCATTTGGATTTGGAAAAATCAGGGATGGCCTAAACAATTTTTTAAATCCAGTTTCATGTATTTCCGGTTAATGCATGTCAAGGAGCTTCCTTTTGGTTGAGGGCCAGTGTCAGGTCTTGAATTTGAGTCATTTTTCTCTTTCAAGGTGAAGAGTTCATGAGGTTCTTGGGGTGGGAAGGGGAGGGGCCAAAAGGAAGGGGTGTTATTAGAGAGATTAAGGCATCCTGTCTTACTCAGGATGTGGCCCCAGAATCTCGTTGCAAACGGGGACCAATTCTGGGTCACTGGAGCTGGGGAGTTTGTTCGGGGATGTTAGGTGTTCCCAGAATCCCTGATCAGATGTCCACCACGCAGAGCAATGCCTAAACCAGGAAGTGGGCCAGCTCTAGCAAAGCCACTCGGCCACTTCCACTGGTGGACACCCCAGGCAGCTCGCAGGAATCAGGCTGGGTGCCAGAAATTCCCTGCTGGGAGCCTGAAAGCCCCTATCCTGTCCAGAAAATGGTTTCTGCCTGGCGGCTACTTCTGAATCCAAGTTTTGCAGAAAGTGTCTGGTTGACAAAGCTAGGTCACAAGCCTGGGTCCTAACTACAAGGGAAGATGGGAAAGAGGATTTCTGATTTCTAGCTTGAGGAGGCAAACTTTTCAATGTAAGACATTCCCTAAATGTACAAAGACTTCTTCCAAAGATATTGGCAGCCAGAAAAGGTGTCAAGGGTTCACTACAATCAGTTTGGTTGAAAGGAATAGATCTTCACTCATCCATGCAGATGCTTCGAATGGGTTCCTAACACAGAAGGAGGGAAATAACACAGAAACTGATAACAGAGCTTTAAGGAAACTAAGAGCTGGCCAGAATCTTCCCACTCGCCCTGATCTCCATCTTTGATTCTCATATCGGAACTAGTCCTCTTTGTGCACACCAGTTTCCCCACCTTGCCCTGGGCTCCTGCTCCCCCATAACTTTTTGACTTTGGTACAAAGTGCAGCCTCAATGCAATACCAGTGGGCACTCGCTCACACGATCTCATTGCCTGTTTCATGTTCACAGGGAAGGATTAAATCCGCTTGACTGCTCCTACAACAACTAACTTTTAATAAGTGTTTGCTCGGGCCGAATTTGCTACACTTGGCTCAGATCCAGTGTGCACCCTCCCTACCTGCTGTTCCCAGCAGCTGTGGCTGGGAGGAGGCGCAGAGACAGGTGGTGCTCTGAGTGGGGTATTTTTTTCGTAGAGGGGATGGTTGGCAACAGCTGCTGTCGACCCAAGGAAAACGAGGGCAAGAAGGGCCGTCAAAGATCAGGAAAAGTAGGCCCTTCCAGTTTACAGTTAATGAAAGAGAAACTCAGAAAGACTGGGTGTGTGAGCCAGGGGAGAGCACAGGAAGTACAGTATGGTGGAAACACAAAAATCAAAGGTTGGTGTTTAACCACCTCAGTTTTCTCTTTTGTGCGAAGAGACTAATACCTTGCAAAGTTGCCATAATAAATGAAAAAAAGGTATATATCAGGCTTAGCCCTGAGCAAAACACTAAAAGTTGCTTGTTACCAGAGCAAAAGAAACTAGTGTAATTTGACTAATCTGAATAGCACTAGACATGCTTATTATCACCCAGGTAACATTTCTAACCTATGTCCTGTGGATATTTGCTGTCTTTTGGAAATGAGTCCATCTGCATGTCTTGTTCTGTTGAGCGCCTAGATGTATTTCCAGCATCTCTGTTCTAGGACTTCATATAAATATATGTTGTTATGAACATAACATAATCACTTCATTATAATGTTGATGAGGGAAAAATTCCAGCCTACACTGAACGTTAAATGAAACAATGAGGACCTGGTTTCATTATATGTTGTTTTGCTTAAAGTGGCGGTTTCTAAGAACCTATCAATGACATTAAGTGAGGACTTACTGTAGTTATGTCCTCTTTGGTGTCAAGTTTCTTTTGCTCAATAGGTTTTTGTTGTTTGTATCCGTTGCTTGTTTCTTGTTATTGCTAAGTATTAGTCCACTGTAGGAATGTATTTTCATTTATTTCTCCACACTATTGTTGGGTAATTTCCAGTTTTGTCTATTATGAATAAGCCACTATGAACATTCTTGTACAGTTTTTATAAGGACTCTTTCTTTTCTCTTGGGTAAGTACAATCGCTGAGTCATGGGGTAGGCCTATGCTTTAATAGACACGGCCCAACTTTCCCAAAGTTGTTGAGCTGTTTCCCACTCTCATCGACAATGTAAGAGGATCTAGTTGTCTATCTCCTTCTCAACATTTGGGGTTATCAGTCTTGAATTTTAGCCACTCGAGTGGCTATACAGGGAAATTTCATTGTAGTTTTAATTTGCACTTCCCTAATGGTCATCTTTTGCCCATTTTTACTTAGTTGTTTGTCTTTTCACTCCTCGTTTTGTAGGAATTGTGTTTATATTCTGTACACAAGAAGAATACAGAAGAATTTTACCCAGTAGAATCATCTTGGGATTTGATCATGTTGCATGTAGCAATAGTCCATTTCTTTTTACTACTGAAGTATATTCCATTGTATTGAGATACCATAATTTTTTTTAACCTATCTAATTCTCAATGGGTCTTTGTATTGTTTCCAATTTGGGGATATTATGAACAGAGCTGCTGTGAGCATTCATGTCCAAGTCTTTTGTATGGACATACGCTTTTATTTCCGAAGGAGTAGAATGGGTGGGTCATAAGATAGGTGTATCTTTAAACTTTCAAGGAGCTACCACATTATTGTCAATGTGGTTGTACCATTTTCCATTCCCATCAGCAGTGTTGGAAAAGCCTAGTTGTTTCATATACTCTCCAACACTTGGTATGGTGAGTCTAATTTTAGTCATTCTGATAATATCTATTTTAGATTCTATCATTTCCCTAACAACTAATGATGTTGACCCTTTTTTCATGTGTTTATTTGCCTTATGTATATCTTTTTTGATGAAGTCGTTCTTCAAACATTTTGACCATGTATTAATTTGTTTTCTTATTATTGAGTTTTGAGAATTCTTTATATATCTTGGATGGAAGTAAGATATATACAAAGAAAATATACAGATATTTTCTCCCTGTCCGTGGCTTGTCTTTTCATTTTTGAGTGTTTTACAAAGAGTAGAAGTTCTTAATTTTGATGAATCCAATTTATTATTTTTTCCTTTTATAGTTAGTATTTGTCCTCTCTAAGAAGTCTTTGCCTACTTCCTTTCCCCTGTATATTACTCTATTATCTTATGGCCTCCGTTGTTTCTGATAAATTAGACACCATTTAAAAAAATTGTTCACTCTATGTAATATGTGTTTTTTTTGTTTGTTTGTATGCTTTAAAGAATTTTCTTTCTCTCTTTGGACTTCAGCAGTTTGACTGTGATGTACCTAGGTGTGTGTGTGTGTGTGTGTGTGTGTGTGTGTGTGTGATATTAGTTGGAATTTGCTGAGCTTCTTGTTTTGAATCAAATGTTTTAAATTGTTTTAAATATTTCTGCCATTATTCTCTCTTCTCTCCTCTGGGAGTCCAAATACATGCCTATTAGTCTAATTACTATATATTGCCTCATAGGTCATTGAAGTTCTGATCATATTTTTTCTAATCTTTTTTTCTCTCTGTGCTTCATTTTGAGTAGTTACTACTGACCTCTCTCGAAATTTAATGAATATTATTTTTGTGATGTCTAATATGTTTTTTATTCAATATTCTTTTTAAATAAAATACTTCAGATATGTAATTTCAGTACTAAGATTTCCATTAGATTCATTTTCAGAGTTTACATACCTCTTCTAAAATTCAAGTTCCCCATATCTTTACCAATGCTTATCCATCTTTTCCTTGAAATTTTTAAACTTATTTATAATAAATCCTTGTTTGGTAATTCCAATATCTGGGCTAACTCTGGGTCTGCTGCTTCTTCCCATGCCTAGCATTATTTGTTGCATAGTAGATACTGTAGATAGAAATTATAGAAACTTTAGATTCTCTTATCTTCCTTTGAAGAGTATTGACCTTTGTTCTGACATTCAGTTAAATTACTGGCAGATCACCTTGGGAAGCTTGATTTTAGGTACCACTGATGTAAAACTAGTTCAGTTTTGCCCTTCACCCAGGGAAATTATTATTATTCCTCGGGTGTGGCTCTCCAGGGTTTCGGTGGAAAGCTCAGGTTTTTTACAAGCCCTTCTTGAACTCTGAATCTCTCTCCCATGACTGTGGAATAACTGACATAAATGTTTAATTCTTTGGCCTTCAGTTAGTGACTCTTTGGAGTCACCCCACACATTTGCACTTAAGGACTAAAGTCCATCTGTGGCTTTTTTGTGACTCCTTTTCTATGCTTTCCCTCCTCAATTTCCAGCCACTGTGGTAGCTGTACACTCTGACTTCAAACCTGTCAGCCCAGTAAAACTCTTGCTTTCAGCTGGAGCTCTACTCCCCTGCGCTGCCTGAACTTGAAAATGCCCTGAGAGGAAAAATCAGCTAAAGTCAGCTCTTTACCTAATTTGCTTCTCTTCTTTTAAGGTTTTATCTACTCTGGTTGCCTGTTTAGGTTGCTACCTGGAGCTTTCGAGCAATACAAAAAATTGTCTAGAGTTTAGCCTAGCTATCAGCAGGAATGTTAGTCTGATATAAGCAAGCTACTCTGCCATTATTGCAAGCAGAGCTCATTCAAATAGATTATTATTAAAAAAAATTTTTTTTTTTGTTTTGGTGCCCTGATTTTCTGGGTCGCTAAGCATATATTTAGTCTTTGTATTGGGTAAGCCAGTACTGAAGTTTGGTTGGTTCTGAGAATTTATTTTTCATTTAAATTTCACTCAATTAATCTAGTAAATTATTTATTGTTCTTAATGGCTGTCAAAATTTCAGAGGCTGAAAAGAGGTCTCTAGTAATGGCATCTTGTGAGCTTAAAGTTTAAGGTAAACTTTTAACTGTTTTCTGAAAAAAGTAATACATTCACATGGTTCAACATGTAGAAGGTGAAAGGATAAACAATATGAAGTTTTACCTCCTGTCCCCCCTCCCACATCTGTATTTTCTATTTGGCAGCTACATTTGTGATATTTTTCATTATGTAAGCAAATTAGTTGTATCCTGTCATTATCTCATGAATTTCTTGACAAAGACTTTTTACAAAAAAATAAGTGACATCTTCCAGCAGATCCTCATAGAGCAAAGCATCAGTTCTATTAAATGCTGCATTTACTGAGCCACACAGTGAGGCCAGAACAATGTGAGCTATTGTGGAGTAGAAACATGAGTTCTGCGGTTGACAGTGCGCTTCTCATGATCAGCAAATAGAAGATAGTAGAATGGTCTATTGGTAAGGAAATCTGACGCCTTCTACTTGACCCAGTTGGAAGAGCGGATAGTAAAGTGTTCTACCTCCGTTGAGCCGGTGCCCGGAGTTAAGGTTATATTCTTGGCCCTGTCTCTCTAACAGGGTGTCTCTCCAACCCAGCAGCAGCCCTATTTACAGCCAAGTTCAGCACAGAGTCCAAGAACCTTGGTGGAAGCTTGGTGTCTAGTTCACAGTCCTTAGGGACAAGGAAAAGCTCAGTCAAGTCTCCTCAACCTCAGAAGTTTGAAGTGGCAAGTTTACAAGTGAAGGGATTCTCAAAGGACTGAGCATTCTCCAGCCAAGTCTGAAAGGGCTGACTCCCCTTCCCGGCAGCTGAACAAACATGGAGTGTCCACAACAGGTGCACTGAAGAGACACCGGAAGCTGAGCAAACAGCAAAGTAGCAGCAAATACATTTTCTATACTCTGTGTGTGGCCACACTGTCAGGTTCCCACAAAGGCTTGGATAGACAAGTCAGGGTAATATGTGCACGGTGGGAGGGACTGAATGGGAGGCTAGGGGTGTTTGCTAGGAACTCATGAGTACTACTGAGGATGGGTAGGAATTATGAGTATCAATGGTCAGGCTTACCTCTGGGTACCTTTGTTCTTTGGCAGCAATTTTAGATTGAATGTACTCCACCGGTGAGCTGCTCCAGACCAGAAAATAAAACTTGGGCATCTTCTGTTCTGCCTTTTCCATTGGAACTCAGGATGCGGCTTGGGACCTCGGGCTACCACAGGGCAGGAGGTCTTGCCATTCTCCCTGCTGCAGGTGGCAAGCGTACTGCAGGGCTTTTGAAGTCTATATATGATTCTCCATTCAAATGCTCATAACAAAATTAATTTATACACACATTTATTTCTTGTGATGATGTCAAAAAATGTTTTGAGTGCAAGACCTGGTGAATGGAAATCAATTACACAGCATCCACAATTATTCTTTTAAGAGTTTATTTAGCCTGCTGTCCTTCTAGCTTAATTTCTGTGACTGTTAAAGAGGAAAAAAAATGGATAGGTTTTTCTTTCATCCCCAATCTCCTTTTCCCTGATTCTCCCTTCTTCATGAAACTTAATGTATTCAATGGAATTTTCAAGATTTAAATTCTTATGATGGGAGAGACCAGAGCAGTTCCCATAGATATATAATGTATGCTACATACATTTTCTAAGTAGCCACATTAAAAGGTGAAAAGAAACTTAATGTAATATGTACAGATGCTGACTTACAATGATGCACACTTTAAACTTACAAAATGTTATAATGGAATAAAATTAGTTAAATAAATTAACTGGTTCAAATTGTGAAAAAAAACAATCATTCTACCCAAAGCTTGGATAAGAAATGGAAGAAGTCTAATAATGAATATAGAAACTTTTGCAGTGGTCCTAGGGGAAAAAAATGAGACAGAAATAAAGCGAGCTACATTTCTGCAGTTTTAAAGAACATAGAGAAATTTAGAGAAAATGTAACTTAACGTCTTCATTTGCCAATCTAACTCTTTATGGTTAATACTCAACCAGAAGGAAATTCTTCACTTTTTTTTTTAGGACAGGTGCAGGCAAGAATGAAGACGAGTAGGCAGGCAGGCAGGAAGAGAGAGGAGGAAGAAGCATCTTTATTTTTTAATTTTTCTTTCGTTGTTCACACTGATTGCTTCCCCTGGGCTCAGGCGATGAACCCAGAGGTATGTGGCTTCCTGTTTCCCAGGCCAAGGACCTAACTGCTGCTCTACCAGGGAACACCAAATTCTTCACTCCTTTTAAGATATTTGCAGACTGATATGCCCCATATGTTTACTTCTGCATTTTACAAAATTGTACTTCTATGGTGCATTTGGCTTAAATTTAAAGACATTTAAAATACAAAGTTTAAAAATCATTTTAGATGTATTTGTGAAATAATTTTGAAGCCTGAGTATTTCATCTATTATTCTGTCTTTGTACACCAGACCAACAGAAATGTGTACCTATCACCACACGCACAAAAGTGCAAAGAAACAGTTGACATTCATCTTAACATTTTATGATTTATTAATTTACATACTTTAAGTTTGGAAGAAAGAAAAGAGAAGGATACATTTTAGTCGTTTAATTGTTTTGGTAGTTTTCCTGGCCGCTTTTCGAACCTGGGTCCTCAGACATTAGACGTGGTCTACACCCCAGCCACCGGCTTAAGTGCTGAGCCACCAGGGCATGCCCGTTTTAGCATTTTAGTTAAACCAACATAGCTAAAATATCAACATGTAATCAGTACAGAAATTCTTGATGTTTTACCTTTTGAGTACTAGGTCTTTGAGCTCTGGTGTGTCTTTCACACCGACAGCACTCATCAGTTCAGACTGGCCACATTTCCAGTGCTCAGTGGCCACATGTGGCCACTCTCCACAGACTGGAGAGTCAGCTACAGTGATGGCTTCGAGGTCCCCCGACACAAGCAGACAACATACTCTTTAGGCCACAGTCTAAGAGAGCACAAGTGACCATACAGGCAGGAGTGGGGTTCAGAATTGGGTCAGGTACCGGATTCCCAATGGGTTTTGCAGACAGGAGGGAGGGCGCTGGGGATGGGGAAACCTGTGTGAGGTCTGGGAGGCAGAAGGAGGCTGTCTGGAGGAAGGGCTGTGCAGAAGGTGTAAGAACTTGCTGGAGAGCGTCATCCTGCCACGTGGACAGACAGGATTTTACCCGCCTGGCTGACAGTTGCTCCTTTTTGTCTCCTCCCCCCAGCGATGGTCCTGGGCCTGCCCGGCACCAGAGCCTCGGAGGCCTGCACGCGCGCCTGCCCCATGGCCTGTGCCTGCGGCAGCTCGGAGCGCAGCTGCTCAGTGCGCTGCGATCGGGCGGGCCTCCTGCGGGTGCCCAACGAGTTCCCGTGCGAGACAGCCTCCATCGACCTGGACCGTAACGGCCTGCGCTTCCTGGGCGAGCGGGCGTTCGGCACGCTGCCCTCGCTGCGCCTCCTGTCGCTGCGCCACAACAACCTGTCGTTCATCACGCCCGGCGCCTTCAAGGGCCTGCCTCGCCTGGCCGAGCTGCGTCTGGCGCATAACGGCGACCTGCGCTACCTACATGCGCGCACCTTCGCTGCTCTCGGCCGCCTGCGCCGCCTGGACCTGGCCGCCTGCCGCCTCTTCAGCGTGCCCGAGCGCCTCCTGGCCGAGCTGCCCGCCCTGCGCGAGCTCGCGGCCTTCGACAACCTGTTCCGCCGCGTGCCTGGCGCGCTGCGTGGCTTGGCCAACCTGACGCATGTGCACCTGGAGCGCTGCCGCATCGAGGCCGTGGCCTCCAGCTCGCTGCAGGGTCTGTGGCGCCTGCGCTCGCTCAGCCTGCAAGACAACCGCGTCCGCGTCGTGCACGGCGGCGCCTTCGGTGACTGTGGTGCCTTGGAGCACCTGCTGCTTAACGACAACCTGCTGGCAGAGCTTCCAGCTGACGCATTCCTCGGGTTGCGCCGCCTGCGCACGCTCAACCTGGGCGGCAACGCGCTGGGCCACGTGCAACGCGCCTGGTTTGCCGACCTGGCTGAGCTGGAACTGCTCTACCTGGACCGTAACCGCATCGCCTTTGTGGAGGAGGGTGCCTTCCAGAACCTCTCAGGCCTCCTCGCGCTGCACCTCAACGGCAACCAACTCACCGTGCTTGCCTGGGCCGCCTTCCAGCCTGGCTTCTTCCTGGGCCGCCTCTTTCTCTTCCGCAACCCGTGGTGTTGTGACTGTCGCCTGGAGTGGCTGAGGGACTGGATGCAGAGCTTGGGGCGTATCACCGACGTGCCCTGCGCCTCCCCAGGCTCCGTGGCCGGCCTGGACCTCAATCAGGTGGCCTTTGGGCGCTCCTCCAGTGGCCTCTGTATGGACCCCGAGGAGCTGAACCTCACGGCGTCCAGTCCAGGCCTGTCCCCAGAGCCAGAGGCCACCACTGTGAGTCGGTTCAGCAGCCTCCTCTTCAAGCTCCTTGCCCCGCGGGCCTCAGTGGAGGGGGCCAACACCACGGAGCGGCCGGTCAATGCCTCACTGTCTGAGGGTCTTCCCTCCCACGTGATGGGAGATTGTGACCACGAGACCCTGTTTCTCCTGGGCGTTAGTCTCCTGCTCAGTGTGGCCCGGCATGTAGTGTTTGTCCTACAGATGGACTGATCCTGCCACACAGGTGACCCAAACTCTCAGCGGGGGCAAGTTTAGTTAACCGGGCTCGAGGGTCTTTGTGGTGGAGGGGAGATGGGGGCAGGTGGTGAAAATTCCAGCGGAAGGTGGAAGAAACCCTTTGTGTCCAATGATGGCCCAAGGGAGGGGAGAACCCTGGGAATTGCCATGCAAGGGAGGATGAGATTATGGATTTCTGCTCATGTCACATGGGCATCAGTTGGAGAAAAGAAGCAAGAATGAACATGGGCCCTCTGATGAGAAGGCTAGGAATTGGAAACTTCTGGAGCTACAGGACTCCACCCCCAGCCCTTCCTCCCATTCTCCAGGAACCCGCCCTTGCAATTCGGAATTAGCCAATCCATTGACTAAACACTAAGAACTGTGCCAGTTCAACTGGTGGGGCAGCCCATTAAACCCAATCCCTTTGTTTTCTACTGAAGCTCTTTCTCTCTGCCAGGGGCCTGGGGACACTGGGATCCAGGAAGATAGGCAGGAGAGAAGGGGGAATGGGAGGGGGATTTAGAGCCAAGCAGGTGGTGGTGGGTACTGGGGTCTGAGATGTGTTTAAAACAAAGATCCATTTCATTTACTCCACAGTTATTCCCAGGGCTGGCCTTCACTGCAAAGGAACTTCAGGGCAGGGTAGGGAAAGGGGGGGGTTGGGATTAATGTCTGTGGAAAAAGAAATTTGTAAGATCCAAAAATAAAAAAAAAAAAGGTCAAGCGGGTTTTTCTATAGAGGGATTTGTCCAGTCTTTCATATGCAAACATGCCTTGTGAATCTCCAGGGAGCCACAAAATCCTCTTATGTTTTTTTTTTTTTTTTTTTTGTGGAAGTGCCCCTAAGAACAGAGAGGCAATGTTAGTAGGTCAGGGAGGCTCCAGCCTGGATGATCCATGAGGTGTGGAAATTATTATGGACTGCACACTTTGGGGCTGACTAACTGCCAAGAGGAAAGGAGGCTGCCAGCAGCTGGGAGGAGGGCTGAGATGTTTCCCAGGGTGGGGAGTGGCCACATGTGAGCCCCCAGACCTGAGTGCCAGAACAAACGCTGTGTGCCTGCTCATACTCAGACTGTTCTCCACACACGTGCAATTATGAGTGCATTTGCCAACCTTTTGGAAACTCCCAATTTTAGTGTCCAGAGTTCTCTTCACTGTATTTGAAGAGGTGGGTTTGCAAAGTCCACCTGGGTTCAGGGTGCACTAGGCTGTCAGTTCTTCACGGTAACAGTGTTTCTTCTGTTTCTAGGAAATATTAGGTAATAGAAATGTTGCAGAGGACGTGTCTTTGTGACTCAGGCAGCTGACATGGCTGGTGTGTGGACCATGTAACACCCACGGACCTGGGTTCGAGACCCAGGGTTGGGGGAGGGGTGGAAGAAGCCAAAAATACACAACTAACTAAATAAAAATGCTTCTTCCTTCTCTCCTTCCCTCCCTCCCTCCCTCCCTTCCTCCCTCCCCCTATCTTCCCTCTCCTTCCCTTCTCTTAAAAAAAAAGAAAATGTTGCTGAAAGCACCACTGAGGGTAGGAGTGTTCAAATGGGTTGTGACCATTAGTCACTGGACTCAATTTAATGGGTCATGAATGACATTTTAAAAACCAGAATAGAAAAGTCAGAGAGCATCATATAAATTTATGAGTGAGTATTGTTTTGTGAAGCTTTTAATTTGTATGTATTTGTTCAGGTTATATATGTATGTGTGTGTGCTGCATGCTGTGTACAATTTATATTTTTATTGTGGTATGGTTAAAAAATGTTTAAAAGTCACCAATATGGAGGGTCCGTGATTTTAAAAAATCTTTGTATTTTGAAAAATCTCAAATCTACAGAAAAGTTGCAAGAATAGTGGAATGAACACTTTGCTCATTTACAGCGGTTTTCCATTTGTTAATATTTTACTGTATTTGCTTTCTCAGTCTTTCTCCATATGATGATTATTTCTTACTCACAGTTGGAGTTAATTGCAGACATCACAATCCTTCATCTCTTAAACCTCAGCGTGTATTATCACTTATCTACAGTAGCATTATCAAATTCAGGAACCATTATAGATAGAATACTATTATTTAAAATATACTCTATATATACTCGAGTGAAATTTCAACAATTGTGAAAAAATGACTGATTTTTTTAAAAAAAGTTATTCTTTGTCCTATGGGTGGAAAATGCTATTCCTAGGTTGTGGCTTGTTTTTATTTCATTGCAACATCCAAAACTCTTAAGTCTGCTGATTGATTTTACTGTTTCCTAGTGAACTCACTCTCTAAATGTCTTAACTTTTCAAATGTGAGAATCAGATTAGGCCAGAAATGTTTGTGCAAACCATGTGTTGTGCTATGGTAACTGAGTGAGGATCACGAGAATCCTGGAGACCAGAGCTCTGTGTTTGGGTAACCATGGAAATCCACAGCACACATACAGCCTGGGTTACTGAGGAATAAGATGCTGCCTTGGGAGGAATGTGCTTCCTTTCATGTGGAGTGGGTGCCTGAGAGTCAGCCTCAAAATGCTGCTCCAGTTCTGCCTGGGTGGTTAGATGGCCAGCTTTTTAATGAACATTTGTTCGACTGAATGTTATTGAACAAGTATCAACACTGTAATAGCCTCTGGGGAGGTAGATTTTTTTGGCGCTACCAAGCCCAGTAGAATTCTGGGAATGGGGGAGTTACTTATAGCCAAACAGATCCAGAGTCACTAGAATAGGTCCCAGTGAATTGTGCCCATTATGAACTCCCATTAGGGAACAGGGAATGGTGAGTTCTCAGACTGGTGTTCATTGAGTCACCCAATCATTGGCTAGTTAGTGCCTTGAGAAATATTAGGCGTTATGGATTCTATACCCATCAGGATGAACCATGTTATATTGTAGTAACAACCTCCAAACTTCCGTGGATTACTGAGGGGTATATCTTAATCATGCTACACACCCGATAAGGGTTTCTTAGGGAGAAGTGGGTCTGGTCATGGTAGCCACTCAGGGACCCAGGAACCCAGGGCATCCGCCATCTTAGGACATTGCTATCCAAACGCAGGCTCTAGGGTTTGCCTTAGCAGAGAAGGAAACTTTGGGAGAATCGGAGATCCCTGTTAAATTCTTCTACTCAGATGTGACTCACATATTGCTTCTTACATTTCTGCCAAAAAAAACGTCGTGTGGCCACACGCCGCTTCTCCAAGGCAGGGGAGTCTGTTCCTTCCATGTTCCCTGAAGGACAGGAGAACTGGGAATATTGGTCATCAGCAGCAATGCTCCTGGTGGCTCCAAGTGACTCACCTGACAGAATCAAGTGTGGACTTCTCAGAACTACCAGCAGAATAGAGGCTTGAGGGGGAAATCTAGTGGGCAAGTCACTAACCCCAGTCTTTCTCTCCTCCCGGCTGCCCGCCTAGCCTCTGAACACAATATTTGCTCTCGCCCATAGAAATGCTATGGCCTCACTGGATTGGTTCTTTCAAGAAAGGGGAAAGAACATGTAGAGACAAAGGTTTATATTTTCCCCTTAAAAGCATGTTTTATACAAATCACTCACCTTGTGGTATTCACATCCGTGGAAGATTGATCTTGGGAAAATATTCCCTCTCAGAAAGTCTGCTGACTGTTTCTAAGAGGTCTTGCCCTGGCGGTTTCACAAGGAGGGTCAACAGCGCTCAAGGCCCCTCACCTGTACCTCAGACCACCACAGTGCTGTCCTCTGGAGGACACTATCTGCTGGGCACAGCCGTCCTGGCCTGTCGGTTCCCTCTGTCATCTTTACCCTGACATCAAGGGAGAGGACCCTATTCTCCCCTT
This sequence comes from Solenodon paradoxus, assembly GCA_004363575.1. Classification (NCBI taxonomy): domain Eukaryota; kingdom Metazoa; phylum Chordata; class Mammalia; order Eulipotyphla; family Solenodontidae; genus Solenodon; species Solenodon paradoxus. Next base: position 25,977 of record RJWH01006679.1, read on the forward strand.
TGATCCTCTGACCCTCCCCCTGAATCCTCACAGTACAGAAGAGAACACTGGCTGAGATGTGAAGGAGACTTTTCCAAAGGGTTGGGTATAAGGGAAGAGAAGTAAGTAGCCCCTATGAGCACTGTTGGATGTGGCTGTTGGCAGAACCCCTGGAGCTCACCCCTCCGGGACCCGTGGCTAGGCTAACTTAGTCCCCTCACCAAGCCACCTTGTAATTCCGAGACCAAACTCCCAGAAAGGACTTCTCCTTGTCTCTAGCTAAAGGGCCGCCTCCCCAGCCCTACACTGGATACTCCATTCTACAGACAGTGGCGGGTCCTGGCCCCTGCAGCTCTCCCCATAGATGTCACACATAGTCACATGGTCAGGTCCATCGGAGTTGAAGGGGACAGTTAGTCCAGATCCAGGCCTGCCAGCCTGCCTTCTGCAAGTTTCTGCTTTAGATTAGTTCCATGTTGCCAGACTCAGCTGCTTCGAGCTCCAACGGAACACACTGAGTTCCAGGACTCCAGTTAGCAGCAGCAGAGAGCGCGGGGCCAGTCTTTCCACTTGCTTCACAGAGCAGCAGCTCCCGGAGGGAGGTCCATGCCAGTCTCCACCTTAAGGGACAGGAAACTGCTTGTGACCTTGAGTTTTCTGGGTCCTAGAATTCTGAGAGCTCGGCCCCCTGTTGGCCAGGAAGTGTCACTGCACCTACTGGCTCTCCTGGGTGGTGTAGGGATTTGGGGCAGGGCCGGTATCGGTTTGTATGGTCTCACAGCCAGTGTGGTCAGGAATGGCGAAGGGGGACATGAGTCAGACCAGGGAAGGTGGTGTTTTTATGTCTCCAACAACAGTAGCAATTGGATCTTCTCTAGGTCCCTCAAACCCGTGTGCCCACACTCATGGGGCCTGGGCTGACTGAAGGAGCCTTGAGCCGCCCTAGTTTCAAAGATCCCGTTGATGCCTGTCTCCCTGTGGCCTAGGGTGCGAGGCAGAGTGAAACATGGCCCCCTCAATTGCGTGTCTGGCCAATCCCAGTTGCTGAATGAATGTGACTTAAATTCCTCTATTTGTGTTCTAGGCAGAGAGCATTTAGAATTGCTTAGACAAACATTTGCAATTTTCAAGGGAGTGCCCTTGAAATTTTGCTGACTTTAACAACTGTGATTCTGAGAGAAGAGAGTTTTTGTTCAGAGCCACGCTTCTGCGAAACAGATGTTCCCTCTGGAGGTACAGGGCCTCGTGGCTCAGTCACATTCATCAGCAGGTCATGGTAGTGGTAGTAGCGAGTAACGTGGCCTAGAGGATAAGGCCGCTGGGTGCAGTTCACATACATCCCAAGGACCCGGACTCGAGACCCAGGGCCGGGGGTAGGGGAGGAACAATCAAGATGAACAACTAAATAAAATAAAGACAAATGCTTTTTATTCCTCTCTCTTCCAGCCTGCGCCTTTCCTTTTAAAAAAAAACCAAAACAAAAATAGCGACAGAGTAGACGGGACAAATTTTGCATGCATCGCAGTAATATTTCATAAAATTTTTTACTTCAGTTATAGTGTGTGTGTGTGTGTGTGTGTGTGTGTGTGTGTGTACTGGATCACAACATAAAAATATATCTCTTACTGTGGGTCATAATTGTGACTATTTGTAAGCCAATGTCAGAGATGGGTTTGATTCTGTATTTATTACCACAGAGAGTAGGGTTGAAAATAAAAAGCAAGACTCCATTTTGTTGTTTAATTATTCTTCTGGCCAAATTTATTTTCTTGTATCATGACCAAAAAGTAAACTTGCCTTATTTATACCCTGTTTAAAGACCTAGTTAGATCAAGAGGAGTAAGACTGACCACTTTGAAGAGCTGGGCCATTAGGACATAGAGTGGAGGTGCCCTTTGATGAGCCCAAGAGGCTGCGTAAAGTGCGGTGTGCAGACCAGGCGGCTAATGAGAGTGGGGCTCCTGTGGTGAGGTTCTGTAGAGGCCCACAGAGCACTAATTTAATAAGTTAATAACTGTTAATGAGACTGTCTTTGAATAACTCTCTTGATGTCTCACAGTGGTATCTATTATTAAAGCACCCAATACCATGAAAAAAATCCCACCAAAGGTAAATGATTACAGAGATTTTGGTCATCTGGGATAAAGCCTATTTATGTCCCCCCTGTGCCCTGTTCTGAAAATTATATATTCACCTAAAATGTTCTTAATTCTACTCAGAACGCTTGTTGCTCTGGAATTCAAATGGTTACCACTGTTGACTACCGATGTGCTAGGTAGTTAATGCCTAATCATCTAATTATCTCATTTAGGGATTGTTATACCCATTTTACAGATACAGAAACTGAGGTTCAGAGAATTCAGTGACTTGTCAAAGGTCCTATGCTATTAAGCAACAAAACTGGGATTTGAATTCAGGTTGCTAAGCTTCAAACCCAGAGTAAATGTCCCTGCCATTAGATAGTAATGGGAGATTTTTCTCTTTCTTTCTTTCTTTTCATATTTATCTATTGATATTTTTCATCTCTGGGAACATTTCTCAGGTTAATAGTTGAAGTTCCAGGAAGTGACTGAAAAAATATTCCACGAGTCTAAAGATTTCCACCGTGAGCATGCGGGATTTATTCCAGGTATGCGAGACAGGGTCAACATTTGAAAATCATTGTAATCTACCATATCAACAATCTAAAGATAAAAAATCATATGATTACATGAATTGGTGCAAAAAGGGCATTTGACAAAATCTAATATCCATTCACAATAAAAACGTTAATAATTAGAAATAGAGGAGAATGATCTGAATTTGATAAAGAAGCATTTACAAGAAATCTACAACTATTACCATACTTACTAAGGACAGAATACCTTCCCCTGAAATCAGGAACAAGGTGAGGATGTTCACTCTCACCACTTGTATGGAACATAGTACTGTGAGGTCTAGGCAGAGTGATAAGTCAAGAAAAAGGAATAAATAACAAAGATTTGAAAGGAAGATTGAAGCTGTTCATATTTGCAAATGACACACTTTCCTACATAGGAAATTCCAAATAACATAGAAAAAAATTCCTGTAAGTTACAGGATGCAAGATTGATACACAACAATTAATCACATTTCTATATATTAACAATGAGCACATGGAAACCAAAATTAAATACACACTACCATTTACAATCACCTCAAAGATGTAATGCTTATATACACATTTAGCAAAACATATATAGCATCTGTACAAAGTGCTGATGAAAGAAATCAAAGAAGATCTAAATAAATGGACAAGCATACTGTTGTTCATGTATTGGAAGACTTAACACAGTGGAGATATCAGCTTTCCCCAAATTGATCTATAGGTGCGATGCAATTCCTATCACAGTCTCAACAAGCTTTTTTGCAGACACGAACAATTAGAAAGATGCAAGCTTTAGAATGACTAAGTCAATTTTACAAAGAAGAATAAGTGGAAGAATCATTCTATGTGATATGAAGTCTTGTCTATAGCTACAGTGATTGAGACAGTGTGGTCTTAATCAGAGATAGGAACATAGAAAAATAGATCAATAAAGAGAACAGAGAACTGAGAAACAGACCCACATAATAGGCTTAGCTGATTTTTGACAGAAGTATAAAAGCATTTCCATGAAGAATAAGATAGCCTTTTCAACAAATGCTGCCGGACCAATTGTACATCCAGAGGTTAAAACAGTGAGCCTTGACCTAAACCTCACAAGTTAAAGGAAAATTAACTCAAAAAGAATCTTAGAATTAAAGATAAAACACAATTTTGTAATTTTTAGAAAAAATATAGGGAATCTTTGGGATGTAAGACTAGGCAAAGAGTTCTTTGACTTGACACCAAAAGCATAATCCATAGAAGGAAAACTTCTACCTAATCAAAATAAATAAGTTTGGTTCTGCAAAAGCTCATGTGAAGAGGATGATAAGACAACTTACTGCCTGGGAGAAAATATTTATAAACCTCATATCCCATAAAGGAATCTCAACTTGCAACAGGAAAACAAAAAAAAAAAAAAAAAAAAAAAAAAAAAAAAAAAAAAAAAAAAAAAAAAAAAAAAAAAAAAAAAAAAGAAGAAAGAAAGAAAAAAAGACAATGTAATTAGAAATGAGCAAAAGGCGTGAACATTTTACCAAAGAGAATGGCAAATATACACATGAAGAGATGTTCAACAGCTTAAGACATCAGAGAAATATAAATTAGAACCACAATGCGCTAATACCGCACACCTTTGAAAATGAGTAAAAATACCAAATGCTGGCAAGGAGGGCAGAATCTGGAGAGCGCATAAATGACGGCTGGGAATGCAGACGTGTACAGCTACTCTAGAAAAAGTGTGGCAATTTCTTCCCAATGTAAGCATGTGAGGCTCATATAACACAATAAATAATTGTGCTCCTTATCTTTCATCCCAGGTAAGCGAAAAGTTCTGTTTATACACAAACCCGTACACACATGGTCATAGCAGTTTTAACTGATTCATACTAACAAAAAACAGGAACCAGTTCAGATGTCCTTCTGTGGGTGACTGGTTAGACACTACCATAGACTGTTGATGCAACAACTTGGATGAGTAGTCAGGGTATTAAGCTAAATGATAAAAAGCAATCTCACAATGTTACTTACTGTGTGATTACATTTAAATAAGATTTTTGAAATGATAACATTTTAGAAGTGGATAATAGGTCAGTGGTTGCAGGAGGTTAGGGACTAGGTTGAGGGAGGGGTGCGGTTGCGTATATAAAAAGGCAATAGGAGGGATCCTTGTGGTGATGGTCACATGAGTTTACAGAGGGGATAAAACTGTATAGAACTAAACACATATGCACACGTAAATGAGCAGTGCTATGTGAACATTAATATACAGAAACCCCAGTTAAATGAGGTTGGGAGGCTAGAAAGGGTGTCCACGCATGCGTTGACCAGCAAACTACAGGACCCAACATACCTTGCATCTCTCATGGGAGATGATGCTGTTTCTGGCTCCCAAGGAACTGACTGGGGGGGTTATCCAGAGGTTATTTAGGGGGGTGTTAACCTTGGATGGGGGGAAGCTCACTTGGGTCTCACCATGAACTCACTTTCCAAACTGCCCTCTTTTCTGTTGTTTGTTTCCAAAAAAATTCATTTGTTGTTGGAATAACTGCTTTTGTTTGAAGTCAACAAAGAAAACTGGGAAATCTGCATAAGCTTGGTGGGGTGGACTCCATCAACATCAGTACCCTAGTTGTGATAGTGTACTCTAGTTTTGTGATATTGTACTCTAGTTTTGCAAAATGTTACCTTTGGGAGAAACTAGGAAAAGCATACAGGTGGGTCTCTGTTTTATTTCTTATAACTGAATGTGAATCTGCAATTATCTTAATAAAAATTTCAATAAGGAAAATATTCCAACATTTGGATCCTTGAGTTTTGCATTGAAGGGTGTTTTTAGACCTTGGAATATTGGTCTCCTGAAAAATATTCAGATGAATTTTTTCCAAGATGTGCAGAGTAGACTTTTCCCAATATGTTTTACCTTGGCGTGTGGGGCTAAAGGTCAGTGAAGGCCCTACAGGTTTTGAGAGAAATCATTACAATTACCTTAGAGAATAAAGATATCTAGATATGCGCTCATCTCTAGAAATAACCTTTTTATCAGAGAAACCTACCTTAAGGTAAGGCGAACATCTAAAGGCAATATTTTTTTTCATATGGAGTGATCCCCCAGGTTCCTCTCCTATTCTTCAACATGGTCTGTCTCATTTACTCTATAATTTGCAGCCTTGTAAATTCTCCATATGTATGTACTTAAATTTGGTCTTTTTCTTATATTTATTGGTCTGATATTAATTTGCTTGCTTGACCAGTCTGAGAAGAACCTCAGAGGGAAGAGGGAATTATCCCTCTGCCCTGACAAAGTCTTTACCTTCCTGGCATTTTTAGGTAGGAGAGCCCACAGGGGATGGGCCAAGAGTCTGGACAAAGGAACAAAGGACAGTCATGTAAATGTTGAGACCAACAATCACCAATAAAAACAAAAACACAACCCCCACCCCCAAATAATAACCATTACGTTCCTGTGGTGGTTCAAGGGTCAGCAATAAGCCTCCCAAAAGGAAACATTGCCAATCCGGCTCTATTGATTGGTAATTAGGCAACTTTGGGGCGGGGATGGGAGGAATCACTGGAAAGACTTCCCCGAAGTATGTGCTGATGGGGCAAGACCGGTGTTGATGTTCACTTGAACTCAGTCAGCTTCTCGCGGTCTCAAAAAGTGCACTATCTGTCTTGCTTGCTTCAATTAATTTCCCAACTAACCTTTTGTCTGATGTGTTTTGCGTGCTAATCATCCAGGTCAGCTACAAGAATTGAATGGAGGCTCCAGTCTCGGGGAGCTCTCCTGCTAACGGCGTGCTACCAGGAATGTTGGTGCGGTTCCATCCCCTTTATCTTTCAAAGAAACATTGCTAATAAGGGAAACAGCCTTTACTATTAAACATGGTTGCCTATTCTTGGGCTTTATCCTGCTCTCCACTAGTAATTTTCTTTGCTGGCATTTTGGGCCTTCTTTAGTTTTAAAACATGTTCATCAGCAAAACAGAACTCTGGTCATTATGCAGAGTCCCCACCGAGAGGCTGAAACATTTCTCTCGAAAGCTGAGAAGTGGCATTACTTGTCTCCTTGGCATGTTCTTTGTTCTTGTAAACTAGCATCTTCTGGTTGGAAGCTGGTCTCCAGATGGATGAACCCACCACAGCACTTCGCTAATTTTGGGTTACAGCAGCCCAAGAACGCCTTGTGCTCTCTGGTTCCCCTGGCACATGGCTGACATCACCCTTACTCATTGATTAATGCAGCAACGGCAAGATCAGCCTTCTTGAAAGACAAAACCAGCGTCACTTGTCTGACCTCGCCACTGAGTGCCGAAGCGTCCATTTCCTCACTGGGAAAATGCTTTTTACCTCAAAGAGCTATTGTGAGGAAGGAAGACTACAAATAGCTGTGAAGCCCTTTGCCCCAGCCCAGGGGACGCCAGCCGAGGGGAGAGGGACGTGAGTCACTGCTTGAGTGTCAAGCAGGATTGGGTTCCGCTGTAACATAAACCTCCAAATATCCGCAGCTGAAACAGGGTAGATGTTTTTCTTTCATGATAAAATCCCAGGGACGTTGTAGAGGAGGAAAACAATTTTCCTTCTACTCTTTTGAGGCATAGCTGGCCCTGCGTACTCCACAGGTCACCAGGAGAAGAACAGTTTATCGACATGTACACACAGGAGATCCCCAGGGAAACGGAATAACTCCCTGAAGTGGCCTAAATGCTTTAAACGTAATCAACTAATGACAAAGGAAAGAAAGGTGTGCATCCTGTGGGCCAGGGGAGCCAGCACCTGAAAGGCAGTAAACAAAGGCGAGGTTTGTCACGCAGAGTTAAGAGGTGCCTTCACCATTGATAAGATTCTCTTGTGGTTTAGTCATCTTCCTCCTGGTGCAGAGAGGGAGACACCCTGAAAATGGAATTTCCTTTCTAAATTTAAAGTCCCTTACAAAAGGGTAGCTTTTCTTTTTCAGAGCTCCTGTGTCTGCTGTTTTTTCAAAATCGTCTTCTGAAAATGATCCTTATGTAAAGAGGCGTATTTCAGGGCGGTGTATTCTCTTCCCCTTCAAAGTCTGCAGCATGTGTCGCGGCTCCGTGCCACACAGTTCGTGAGGATTCAGATCCCTCCCATATTGGTGCTTTCTGGTGTGTGGGCTCTGTGCTCAGCCATCTCCTGATCTGACAGGGCTGCCAGAACACCAGCCAACTCTAAGGACAAATACTCCTGTGTGTGCCTGTCCTCGGTACTTGACCTCTGGAGCCAAATGTGTCGTGATTCCCCCACCAAGAAACTCTTCAACGCTGGCTGGGTGTCCTCCAATTCAATTCAACTCTGACACTATCGGGACGTGGTGTCAGATCCCAGAGGTTAAGGGTTCAGTCTCATGAGACAGCATGACCCTCTTAAGAGGTGAATTACAAGTGCAGGTTGTCACCTGTGCTTCTGACCAACTGCCTATAAATCACAGGTTCCCATGACCCCTCCAATTTTGATTGATTTGCTAGTGTGATTCAGAGAACTGAAGAACACATTTTGTTTACTGTATTATTGATCCCTTATAATGGATTTTTTTTTTTTAAAGGAAAGGTGCAAGGAGGAATGTAGGTGAGTAGGCAGGCAGGCAGGAAGAGAGAGGAGAAAGAAGCATTTACTCATTTTTATTTAGTTGTGCATCTTGGTTGTTCCCCCCAGTCGGGGGACGTGAACGAGGGTCCTTGGGATGCACGTGGCCTGCCTTTCAGTCAGAGGCAGTTGACCAAACCACTACTCCACCAGGGTGCGCCTACAAACGATGTAAGAATCCAAATGAACATTCAGATGAAGAGACACACAGGGTGAAATCCAGAAGGGTCCACAACACAGGTGCTTCTGTCCCTCCAAATATATGGATGCATTCTTATTCACCAACCAGAAAGCTCTCTAAGCCCTGTACTTTCGGGGTTTTAGGGAGGCATGATTGAATACATCATTGACCACTGGTGATTAATTTAACTTCCAACAGCTCCCTGGAGGCTGGGGATGGGGCAGAAAGTTTCCAGTGTCTGATCACAAGGTCGGTTCCCCTGGCAACCAGCTTCCATCCAGAGGCTATCCAGGAGCTCCCCCCTAATCACCTTATTAGCTCAGTTGCCATTGAAAAGGTTTGCGGGGGTGGCTGATTTTTTAAAAAAATTTTTACTAAACCAAAACCAAAACAAAAAAGGCAGGAAAAATAAATTAAAAGCATTAAATCCCCTCCATCACATTATCCTATCTCTCACGCCCTTACCCTCTGCCAAGCCTGGCTGTAAAAAGTCCAAAGATTTAATTCAATTTTATTATTTCTTCTGTGTTCTTTCTCTGCATTCCAAATACAGATGGAATCATGCAAAATTTGTCTTTCTCTTTCTGACTCACCACACTCAGCAAAAATACACTCAAGTTCCCTCCATGTTGTGTCAATGGCAAAACCTCACCTTTTTCTTGGCTGAGTACTATTCTGGTGTGTGTATCTGTCTATATACCAGATCTTCTTTACTCAGTCATCTATCGATGGGCACTTAAGCTGTTTCTGTATTTTGGCTATTGTGAATAGTGATGTAGTAAACATAGGGGGACACACATCTTTTCAAATGAATATTTTCGTATTCTCCAGATGATATCTAGAAGTGGGATTACTGACTGGGTTGTATGTAGTTCTAGTTTTAATTTTTTTGAGAAATTTCCATACTGTTTCCTCAAGTGGCTGCACTAACCAACACTCCCAACAGTGAGTGAGGGTTCAAAAGCGACTTGTCAGGAATAGCAAGACGTCATTGCTTTTATCACTTAGGAAGTTCCAAGGGTTAGGAGCTCTGTGGCTGAAAGAAGAACGAAGACCAAATATATAACTCATATTAGAAATCACGGTATCACAGTGCACCCTGGTGGAGTAGCAGTTTGGCCAGCTGGATGTGGACCTGTGCAGTCCACACACATCCCAGGAACCTGGGTTCGCTTCTGGGGCAGGGGGGGATCAACCAGGATAAACGACTAAGTAAAAATAAAGTGCTTCCTCTTCCTCTCTCTTCCTGCCTGCGTCTGCTCGCCTTCATTCCTGCCTGCACTTTTCCTTTAAAAGAAAATGCCAGCATCACACCAGCGCATCCCCATTCCATAGAAGAAGGAAGAAGGGGGCTAGGAAGAACAGGTTTTCTGTCAAGAATGTTATCTGGCAGTCGCCCGGATCCCTCTGTTCACACCCCATTGGTCAAACCGCAGTCGCATGACCAAACCAAGCTGCAGGGGAAGGGGGCAAATGTCAATTTAATCTCAGTTGGTCATGTATTCAGCTAAAAAAAATAAGGGTTCCGTTGCTATCAAAAATAGAAATGATATCCAAAGGGAGACTGCTCCAGCTTGGTTGGGAGCCTAAGAGAGCAGAGGCTTATTTTGTAACTTCCACCAGTAACCTAGAGGAAGAGTGTACCATCTGTCAACGGACTTTGATCAACGTCACAAAAACACACCAAAGTCAAGCTTCATATCAAGTCAAGCTTCTAGGGTCCCAATGGCCTAAAGTTGGAGCCCTGCCCCCTCCGAGAATTTCTCTCACTTCCCAACCTTCTAAGCAATTCAGAAAGAGGTGAATAAATGATAACATGAAAACAACCTTAGCAAACTCCAGCTGGGTTCCAGACTGTGCTGAGTGAATCCAGCCAGTGCCCAGGCTCTCAGGGCCCTGGCTGGGCCTTGTCTTCAGTGAGATGAAGGAGAGGAACTTATTCTTGCCCACCCCCAGAGCTCTCTACTCCCTCCTCTGAGGGGGAAGCAGCATGGGGAAAATTCCCCCATCCCACTGAGGTTTTGCCAAAGCTGGTGAAGCAAACAAATTACCATCAGAGAGGATTGATAGGGAAAAAGACTACATTTAGGGACATACAATATGGAGAATTTACATGGTGGTGAATTCTGAGATAAATGGGACAGCCTGAGGACTCATATTCTGTGCTGAGGCACCGTAAAGGAACCTGGGGCATCCAGGAGAGAGGAGGGGCCCTCACATGAGGGGATGACTTCATGTAATAAAACTTTGCCCTAGATGTTTACCCTGCCTTAAGATAGGTTTCTCTGATAAAAGGTTTTTCCTGCAGATGACTCCATATCTTAGAATCAATGGTAAAGGTAACAGCTTCTCTCCAGATCCATAGGGCTTCAATTAACCTTTAGGTCCACATTCCAAGGTGACATGTATTGAAAAAAGGCATCTTGGGAAAAGACTTATTTGAGCATTTTGGGGGAAGACTGATCCTACACTTGGCCAGGTGCTGTCCTCTTCCTCCCCAGGACTCAGCAGAGAAGAACGACTCTCACATCCCATGGCCGCTACTTGCCCCAGCCCCATCACCTCCTGGAATCCCTTCTAGGCACCACCAAGCAGTTTCTGAAAACATGTCAGAGATGGGAGTTGAACTCTCTTCTCTCTAGAACTTGGTGGTTCGACATCTGAATGAAGGATTCATTTATCAGAAATCAAGTGACCTTGAAAAAATGATTGAACCTCTTCAGGCCTCAGTGTCTGCATCTGTATAATGGACATAATGATACCTACCTGGAGGATTATTTTGAGGACTACATAACTAGGCCTGGCCCACAACAGATGCGCCTTAACAGATAGAGTTTTCCTTTCTGTCTGCTCCTATAACCATGAACACAAGGCATGAAAGTTGGAGATGTTTTCTCAAGGAAGACCTGGCAAATTCCCATGATGATGGGGTCTTTTTAATGTGGTCACTGGGTTAGCTGTTTCTCCCTTTGCGGAAAAACTCCCAGTGAAAGTCTGATTCTGTCAAAAAAAAAACAAACCATCAGTTGTCAAAGGCAATGACAAGATGAGGGATTGTCCCAGTCATGACAGCCAAGTACAGTGTCTGATGCTGAATTGGCAGAGATAATGTTCCTCAGGTTCCTCTTGGGGGAGTAAATGAAAATGAGTCACCTAAGAATATTGTGTTAAAGTTATGTTTTCTGAGTTTGATCATTGCACTGTGGTTATGTCAGAGAATGCCTCAGTTCTTAGGACATACACCCCAAAAGACAGCAGGTCCTCAAATAACAGTCGTTTCACTTAACATTTCATTGTAACATTGATGAAAAAACAATCTGGTTTTGTTATACACGTTTCCACTTAAAGTCAGTTTCCAAGAACTGATGTTAAGCGAAGACTTAATATATTTAGGAATCAGGTGTTGTCATATGTGTAATTTATTGCCAACTGTTTCGTCAAAAACAAAATCACAATGAAAATAATGCGTATGTTATATAGTTATTCTGTGTGTGTGTAGAAAACATGGCACAAAGGTCATAATAAGTGAATTTACGAGGGGATTACCATGATGTTCATTGCAGTATTCTCGCCATTTTTCTGTAGGTTTTACAATTTTTCTAAATAAATTAAATTTAAAAAAACAAAAATAAGACTTTTTTGTTGTTGTTGTTGCTAAAAGCCTGCTGTCCTGTGGACGCAGTTCTCAGTTGTGTGAGCACTTTCCAGCAACTGCTTTCCAATGTTTCAACATTTCAAGTCAGTACGAAAGTTTAGGTTATGTCCCAGCAACTGTCTGTCACCTGAGAAACGGAGACAGCGCCTGGCGTGGGCTGAGGGGTTGAGGTGCCGTGGCTGCAGCAGACCAGGGACTACGGAGAGGAGGACAAACCTGGCCCCCCGGCCTCCAAGGAGGACAGGAGCGTCTGCGGCTGGGGCCGGAGTGCAAGATCAGAAAGGTTGAGAGGAGCAGGGTCCAGGAGCTGTCCCAGGACCTTGGGTTGGCTCTGTTCCCAACAACAACTCACACTTGTCCATATTCCAGTTCATGGACTCTTTGCAAGGGAAGGGCCAAGCTTTGGTGGCGGAGGTGAGGAGACACTGGAGAGAGGTTTAGGAGGTGAAGCATAACACATTTCTACCACCGAAGAGAACTTAAAACTTCATAAAGGACTTCTACAAGACACTCACGGCAAACACATGCTAATAGTGAAAGTGTAGGGTGCCTGGACCCCATTCCAACAAGATGACGAAGAGGGTTCCCACACTTCTTGCACACCAGCAGTGTGTCCAAGAATTGAACTCAATTCTGACACTCTCCCAGAGCTACCATCAGATTCTACAGGTCAAGAGCTCCGTCTCCCATCACTGGCCCCCATCTCAGAGGCCAGTGGCAAGCTCAGGGTATCCCCCGTACTTTTGACCGACCGACCGACTGCAGATTGCAGGTTCCCACAGGCCCATCCTCAGACTTCAAGTGACAGTCACAAGCCTAGATAGTTACCTGTGCTTCTGCTCAACTGTCTATAAATCAAGAATCCCAATCACCCCCTACTCAGGGTTGATTAATTTGCTAGAACAGTACAAAGAATTCAGGAAACCTGTTTACTTATTAGCTCACCAATGTATTACAAAGGCTATAACTCAGGAACCGCCAAATGGAAGAGACATACAGGACAGGGTGTGGGGGAAAGCCATGGAGCGTCCATAACGTCTACATGGCCCACTCTCTCCAAATGTCCATATGTTACTAAGCAGAAAGCTCTCTGAAGTCCTTCTTTTTGAGTTTTTAATGGAGGCTTCATAACATAGGCAAGATTTATTAACTCATTGACCAGTGGGGATTAGACTTTACATCCACCCCTTCCCAGGAGGTTAGGAGGTGGGACAGGAAGTTCCAACACTGTAATCACAGGGTTGGTTCTCCAGGCAATCAGATCTCAAAAGCCATCACATTAATATGACAAAAGACATCTTTATCTCTCTCACGACTTAGGATTTCCAAGGCCAAGAACTCTATATGAAGACTAAATATATATGAAAAATATACCTTGATCACCTGAATGACCAAATATATGCTTCTCTTATAAATCACAATATCATAGAAGCATTCAAATATTTCTCAGTAAAGTCAGGAAAAGACAAGCATGACTGCTGCCATTTCTAATAAATATTAGACTGTTGGTCCTTTGCCAATACAATAAGACAAGAAAAATAAATGAGACAGTAAATATTCAAAAGGATGAGGTAAATTTGTCATTATTTGACAATAATATGAACATTATCTTTAAGCTGCCTGGACCACAGGATGGGATTTATGTCCTTGTCCTTTTTTTAGCCTTCTCCGGTGTTCGCTATAGCATTGATTCTACCAAGCAAAAGTCCACAGCTCCTCCAAAAGTTAGGACCTGCCTGAACACAAATATAATAATTATTTACTTAATTGGAAATCAAGTGATCAGGATTGCTTAGGTTAAATCTTTCCACTTTTCTCTTTCTTTTTTGTCTTAAATCAAACTTAAAAAATTGTGAACACTAATACCCAGAGAAATGCACAGTTCAATAATTTATCACCAAGTGAATACTTACAGCCACCATCCAGATCTACAAACCTACATCTCCCTAGAGTTCCTCCCTATCTCTACCCTCTTCTTCTCCTTTCCAAAGGTAAGCACTAACCTGACTTTTATGGTAATCGATTCCTAGTTTTTACCTTTAAATTTTTTTATTTTTAGTCTTTTAGAATAATTTTACTAAGATGCTTCTCACAACTTAAGGAAGACCTTATTCATCACTAAGAGAAAAATACTTATTTTACAACACAGGTGAAAAACACCAAAGAGAATTTGGCACCATAACGTTAATGAACTCAAGTTCCTGGCTTCCAGTTCTTTTAAACCACGTTCTAATGTCCAACTTAAACCTTGCAGAAAAAATACCAAGTCAAGTCTCTCCTGAAATGCTACATAAATAGTACTGAGACAACCCCTTTTATTTCTCTTATGTTCATACTAACCACTAATACAGGTCATCAAGCATAAAGGTTCCCTTCACATAAACAGGTTAAGATGAGAGATGGCAGATGATACTATACATGTTTTAGAAACAAGATTGCTAGTACCAAAGCAGAGTAGGACATAAATGTTATTAAAGAATAAACAATTGCATTTTTTTTGCCTTAGAAACCTTCCAATGCACAATAATATTTTAGCGACTTTTAAATATAGGCTAATAGATAGCCTGTTTTACTTTTATGAAAGAAATAGATGAATAGTACCCTGGCTAATACCCCTGCACACAGGGCATTTTCTTAGAGAAGGGACACGTTCTTGGCATACTACCAGATGACCACAAGGAATGAATACACTATATTGTATACACTTCGCAACTTCTTTCTTCTTGCCACCTCCTCAACTGCTCTTCCAGTGACAGACGTGAAACACCCCAGCATATTCGTTTTCACGAATAAGTTACATTGAGTATATTGTAAACAGCTTTGAAGATGTTGACCACTGCACTTCTGTTCTGTATCAATCACTTCTCTTGCTTATAAAGTTATCTGATCTTTTGTTTCATAATATCACCTTCCTATCTATTAATTACATCCAGGGATATCCAGGATAGGCAGCGCACACGCCAACTGTTGAAAGAACGCCATTCTATTTCTCCGCATTACTGACGAATCATCTGAAGCCATAGCTTCACTTTGTGTTCTTTCTCCTCTTCTTTCCTCTCATCTTCAGCATTAAGAAGTGATAGCATGTTTTCACAAACTCTTTAGCAATTCGCCCCACTTCCACGGCAGCTTTCACCACAGGTATAGTCCTCCTGCCCGCATCTTCTGAAGAACTTCCCCAGGTCCAAAATGCACAGTTGGTGGATCAGCATGTTCATCTCCAGGAGCATCTGGAGTTGATCTCAGCTGCTCCAGAAAATGAGAACACTCAGCTTGAGTCTTATTCACAACATTCTCCTGCCCCTGCATGTGTCCCAAGAGCTCACCTTTGGAAATCGCTTGGCATGGTCCACTCACTGATCATCTCCAGATTCCCAGCACCGCAGTCCACTGTTACAAGAAGGGCATTTGACATCATGGTGTGACGTCAGAGTCGGTGCAACAGAACACCTAAGTGGCAGGGCAGCCCCTGGGCCTCTGAGAACAGGAAGCCTGCGGGGACAGGATGCAGTCAGGCTGACCAGTCCAGCGCCCCTGAGGCCCCGCCCTGCCCGTGCTCTATCTTTTCCTTATAGCGTCCATCTTTGAGCACTTCTTGTTTCAAAGTTTATATAAATGGAATAATACTGTATGTATTCCTTTGTGTCTGGTTTCTTTTATTCAATATTCTCTTTGTGAGATTTATCCAGTTGGCTCTGTGTGGCTATGTTCCTTGCTATATAATTTTCAATTGTATGACTATACTACAATGTAGTTATTCATTCTGTTGTTTGATAGCTGCTTAGATTATTTTCATTTGGGGTTCTTAGGAATGAGGTTGCTGTGAATATTCTTTTATGTATTTCTTACGTACAAGCGCATCCATTTCCGGTGGATATATACTTAGGAGTGGAATGACGGGGTCGTGGAGGACTGGTACCGCATGATGCTACTGTTGACCAATCGACCTTCCCTCCCTCGGTGTATAAAGTCCCCAGTGCTCAGCAGCCTTACCAGCACTTGCTATTGTCTGACACCACCAGAGTGCCGAGTATATAGTGGTCGCTTGTAGTCACTGAGTGTCTGAGGGTGATTCACTCTTACCTACTTCTAGGAGGCAAACTTTCAGGGACCCCACTGAACGTGAGAGGGGTTTACTAGTCCCTCCTCACTCCACATGATTTCAATTCCTTTCCTCCATCCCTGAAAAGCTGCCATAATTTTTCCTGATTACTAATGAGGTTGAGAATATTTTCATGTTTATCATGTATTTCTTTCTTTCTTTCTTTTTTAAAAGGAAAGGTGCAGGCAGGAATGAAGGCGAGCAGAGGCAGGCACTCAGGAAGAGAGAGGAGGAAGAAGCACTTTAAAATTGCATTTAGTTGTTCATCTTGACTGTTCCCTCTAGTCCTGGGGCGTGAACCCGGGACCTTGGGATATATGTGGATTGCAACCAACTTCTGTTTCACCAGGGCGTACCTATTTTCATGTGCTTATTGGCTAGTTGGTTATCCGCTTTTGCGAAGTGTCTGTTCAAGTTGCATACATTTTCCTATTGGGTTATCTGTTTCATTGACTTGTAGAAACTGGCCCGTACATATTTTGTGATATTTTCTCTGATTCTGTGACTTGTTTTTTTAAGCATCTTAATCATGTCTTTTGAGAAAACACTTTAATTCACTCTTACGATGTTAAATGTCAGTTAAATATATCAGTCTCTTTCTTTATGGTTTGTGCTTTTGTGTCCTTTTTAAATAATTTCCTCCTGCCCTACGTGTGGCTACTCTAGAACACCATTTTGTAGAAGCTTGATATTTTTGCCACTTAGATTTAGATCCATTTTTTGGTGCGTCTATTTTTTTGTGTGTGTGTATGATGGACAAGCAGAATCAGCATTTTTTTCACCTGCTTATCCCATTGTCCTCACATTCTTTATTGAAAAGACTGTCTTTCTCCCTCTGTCCACTGCTCCGCCAGTGTCCAAATGCGGAGGGGTTGCTTCTGGGCTTTCTCTTTTATTCTGTTGGGTTCTATAGCCAGGCTTGTGCCAGTGCCACAGTACTGACCTGCTGGTATCTCACGCCTTCTTCTTCTCCTTCCAGATTGCCGCGACTGTGTGCATCTTATAACTGGTTTATCAATTCCCGCAGATAAAAGAAGCCACTTGGAATATTAAATTGCATTGAATCCACAGACCAGTTTGTGGAGAGCTGACATCTTTACAATATTGTGTCTTTCCTTCCACAACTGGTGCATATTTCTTTCTTTCTTTTTCTTTGTTTTTAAAAGAAAGGTGCAGGCAGGAATGAAGGCAAGCAGAGGCAGACAGGCAGGAGGAGAGAGGAGGAAGAAACATTTTATTTATTTTATTTAGTTGTTCGTCTTGCTGTCCCCCTGGCCCTGGGTCTTGGACCTGGGACCTTGGGATGTCTGTGGGCTGCGCCTGGTGTTCTACTAAACCGCTCGGCCACCATGATGCACCTGCACATTTTTTTATTTAGGCCTTTAATGTTTTTCAAAATGTTTTATAAACCACAAACTACATAAGAGTCACGAGTGCTTTGTATTAGGTTTACTCGGAGGTGTTTGATGTTCAAATCTTGTATGTCCTTACTAATTTTTTTGTCTGTTTTTGTCTATCACTACTGTGGGAGGTTTATTAAAATGGACCACTATTATATTGATTTGCCTATTACTCCTTGAAGTTTTGTTGATTTTTTTCTTTACTTTGAAGCTAGGTTATTAGATGATTAGAAATATAGAACCGTTATAGCTTCTGGGTAAATTAAACCTATTTATCATGATAAAATGGTACCTAATAATGTCTTTTGCCTCTAAGTCTATTTTCTCTAAAATTACTATAACTACACCAATTCCTCTTGGTTAGTGTTTTCATGAATATATCTTTTGCTGTCCTTTCCTTTGAAGCCTTTCCTAACCTCTGCTTCAGAACTGTTTCCTGTAAGTCTAGAGACTGAAATTAAAAAAAAAAAAAATCAGTTTGGCCATCCTGTTCTTTTGGCTGGAGCATTTAGTTTATTTGCATGAATAAGATCTAAAAAGTATGTTTGGATATATATCTGCCTTCTTATTAAGTAACTTCAGTTTGGTCTTTCTGTTCTATATTGTTATTTTTCTTCTTTCTTTTGAATTGATTTAGTACTTTTTGTTACTGTACCTTCTATTAACTTGGAAGTTATGCATTCTTTTATTTTTCTTCTAGTGGTTACTCTAGACTTGCATCCTTGACGTACAAGTGTCTAATATTAATTCATGTTAATGCCTGCTCCCTTGCCAGGGTTAAAGACTTAAGATACAGGAGCTCTATTTACCTGTTTCCCCATTTATACGTCAGAGCTGGCACGTATTGTCATTTTATGTATATTTAAAGCCCACTAAGACATTTTGTTTTTAGTTTATGCAGATGTATCCATCTACTTACCTATTTTCTCCTCCCCTGCCTATTCAATTTTTGTTGCTTGTCAGACATCGTACCTGCTAAATTATTTGTAGACAATTTTGAGGCCCAGGAGCGCTCTCCAGAGATGAGTGACTTTTTCTTCTGCGAGGCACCTGGGCACAAGCAATCCGGGGTCACGTCAACCAAATGTGAGGGCTCGAAAATGTTTGGAGTTGAACAGTCACTGAGTGTCTGTGAGGGTGACTCACTCTTGTCCTAGGAGGCAGACTTTCAGGGTCCCCACAGAAAGTGAGGGAAGCTCACCTGCCCCTCCTCGCTCCACCGGACTCCAGTCCCTTCCCTCCGTTGCTGAGAAACTGTCACAAGTGCTGGCCACCTGTTCTGGAATAGACAGATGTCCCCAGCAGAAAAGTGACCCTAAATGCTCACTTACTGCTTTGGGCATCTGTTTTCTCCCAGATGCTGGCCAGGTACTTCTGCACTATCATGTTAGTTTGTCAAGGAAGCCAAGCAGATGTTTTAAATATTCCATCAGCTGTTGCAGTTGGCTCACGTATGAGGGCTGGTCCAAGTAACTGAGTCTGTGTAGTGGAATGTGGAAGCCCCTCATCAAGAGCTTAATTTCTCATTTCCCCGGTTATTTGTGAGTTTCAGGAAAGGCCCTTCAGGCTCTGGGGCAGTAGATCCACATACATCCCAAGGTCCCAGGTTCACATCCTGGAGCCAGTTCGTGTCCAGGGCAAGAGGGAACAACCAGGATGAACAACTATATAAAAGAAAAAATGTGCTTCTTCCTCCTCTCTCTTCCTGCCTGCCTACTGGCCTTCATGCCTGCCCTCACTAGTACTTTGGGAAAAAAAAAAAAAAAAAGAGGTCATTCAGATGTTATCTTCTGTGATTGCCTATTTAGAGCTTGGCTCATTTTTTTTCTTTTTAAATGTGTTTTTTAGAAGTTGTTTATAAATTATGGATTCAAGTTCTTCGTCCGTTCTATGACGCCATCATCTTCAGGTGACATGGCATGGCTCCCTTTTCAGTTTGTTTATGGTGCCTACTGTATATAGAATCTAGCTTTTAATTTAAACTGATTCTGCTTTATATCAATCCTTTTCTTTCATGGTTTATACGTTTTGGGTTTTGTTTAAGAAATCTTCCCTTACCTTGAGGTCATAAAAATATCACATATCTATAATGGATAATAATACATAATAATAATGTATAATGTATAAATATAATGTCTCTTATACAGCACACACATTTTATATACGTATGTTATTTAATATATATGTATATAGAGAATATTTTACAGGTTTGCTTTTCACAATTAGACCTGCTAACTACTTAAAATCTTATTTTTATGCGTGGTGAGGTAGGGATATCGTTCTGATTTTTGCCACGTGGTTGTTTCAGTAAAGTAGTCCACGGTTTCACAGCTCCGTTGAAGGCCCATGTCGGTTACAGTCAAAGTGCCATCTCCTTGTGACTGTCCCTGAGCTCTCTGCTCTGTCCCTGGGTTACGTT
The DNA here is from genome assembly GCA_004363575.1 of Solenodon paradoxus. Classification (NCBI taxonomy): domain Eukaryota; kingdom Metazoa; phylum Chordata; class Mammalia; order Eulipotyphla; family Solenodontidae; genus Solenodon; species Solenodon paradoxus. The sequence continues at coordinate 45,925 of RJWH01006679.1, forward strand.
CCTTTCCGCGCACACCGTCTTTATCGCTTCAGCTGGGCTCTCCGATTCATTTTACTTTCTGGTCAGCAAGTCTCCCCTTTAGCTGTTTATTCTTTTTGACCTGGTACAACTCAGCCATTGAAGTGTCTTCGCCGGGATGACCCGGGCAGTTCAGGCGGCTGAGGCTGACAGCTTGAGTATCTTGGGCAGAAATCCTGAGCACCTATTGGGGAAGACATTCTGAGTTTCCTGTCTGGTTACCAGGTGCTTCCGTTTACCTGCTTGCTGCTGCAGGGTCCTCAGCGTCCGCGATCTCTCTGTCTGGACAAGATCGTCCTCACAGGGACGTGGGAAGCTCTCAGATGGTGACGGTCACAGAACCAGTAAAGACTGGGAGCACTACTGGGGTCCTCACCGTGCTTCCCTAATGCCCTGTAGCCCCCCGCGGACCGTCCCCTCTGGGCCGGCCCAGCAGCCAGCCAGCCGCCTGTGAAATGCTCAGCTTTGCTCAGGTTGTCATTTCAAAATCGAACCAGACTCCGGCTGCCTTCACTTGTCTGGAGCAGGGATCACAGTTATCATTACTTATAAAATCACGCCCACCTTAAAGCAAACGAGCCCAATAAAAGCAGGCGTCTGTGCTCCACGACAATGGTCAAGTAGCACAGGAGGGCAGGTATTCGCCGTAGACATGCGGGGAGAGGAGGACTATGCAGCTGACTCTTGAACCACGGGGCTTAGGGGAGCCAATCCCTGCACAAATCCGCGTACAGCCAAGCTTAACTACAGGCATCCCTAGGTATCTGCAGGGCATTGGTCATAGGGCCCCCACTGCTCCCCAAATCGGAGGATGTTCCAGTCCCTTATATCTGGGTCCCTTCGGTTCTGCATCTGCGGATTCAGCCAACCCACATCCACGTGATTGTGGAGCCGAGGCTATGCGGGGCCAACCGTATTTATTGAAAACAATCCACCTGTCAGTGGACCTTCCAGGTTCAAGTTCATTTTGTTCCAGAGTCACCTGTAGAGAGGGGCTTCAGGGAGGAGGAGGGGCCCAGGAAGCTCCCAGCAGGCCCCTCCACGACCGGTGATTGGCCAGCAGAAGGACTCGCGTCTCTCCGTGGGATCCCGGGGGGAAACAGCACGAGCCTCTCGCACTGCGTCTGAGCTGGGGTCCCCCTGCTACCCGCCCCTCCACCGAGCTCAGGGTGGCGGCAGAGCTCAGAGGGTTGTGGCGACCCAGACAGTTGTCCTTGCCGTGTTATCGCAACAGAGTCGCCTGAACTGAGGGAGCAAGAGAATGCGTTCGAGACACCTTTTTTCTTAAATCGTCGCGAGTAAAACTGCAAAATGAGACAAATTTCAGTTCTTATTCTCTCTTCAGAACACCACTAACTGTTTGCATGTCGGCTGTTAGGAGTGCGAGGCTGCTCAGAGGACTGAGGACGGCGCTAGGCCCAACCCCGGTGTGCAAAGCACTGGGTGTCTGCAACCTCATGGTAGCTGCTCAGTGAATGTCACCGCCTCTCTTATTTTTAGGTTCTTCATTGAGGTGAGAAATATAATTGTATGACAAATATAAACTTTTCTTTTTATGGTTCTTGGCAAATGGCACGAGACAGCTTGCATAGCTTTGCGCAATGGTTGAAAATGCCAGTTTCATCAACACACACGTTAGATTTGGGTATTATCGTTGGAAAATCTGCTAATATAACATTTCAAAGAATAAAAAAACTTAATTTGCATTTCCTTGATCGTTGAGTCATTTTTCAATATATTTGATTAATTGTAGTCCATTCACAATCTGTTAAATGTCCATGTCTTTTGACGTGTTAGTATTTTAACTACTGTATATCCAGTCATTATGTAATAAATGTATCAACTCTTCATATAACATGTTTGCTGCAAATTGTCTCTCTGACAATTTGTGGGCTACATCTTTTTCACCTAAGAGTTTTTCTCCTGTATAAATTTCAAAAGTTACCATTTTCCAGGGTTTTATTGATCGCTGAATTCTATATTCATTTCATTTTCTGTCTTTTCGTTGTTGTATTGAACTCTGTCTGAAACTAATTTTGGGGTATTATGTTATGTCTTGATTGCTTTAGATTTATTTTTGTTTGCTTTGTTAGGAGCTTTGATTTATTTAATTAATTTTATCGCAGGAACATGGATTCGTAACATTGAGTAGGTGTAAGGTGCGTGCCTGGTGGTAAATCCACGTCTGTATATAAAACATTAAGTGTACACCACTGTTTTAGATTTAGGATAGGTAATCTGGAAGGGCTACTCACCCCTCATTTAGTCTTTTTCTCCCTAGAATTTCCTTAAAATGAAAAAAATGTAAATACTATCTCTTCTAGATGAACAGTCATTTTGCAAAGGTCCAAAAATTGGATTTTGATTTGGCTTTATAAGAAATCTACACGTTAATTTGGAAGATATTGGATGCCATTAAATTATTCGTTCCTCCATTCTAGATTTCTGCTTGTTTAAGTCTCATAGTCTTGGTGCCGCTTTGTCTTTTTTTCATGTAATTCCCAAGGATTTTGTTGGTTTTAAAAAACTCGGTGCAACTGAGAAGGGCCTCCTTTCATCATTAAAACTTCCTAACTTTATTGCTAATACATAAGAATACTTCAAATTTTTACTATTTGAGGTATATATACAGTAATACGAGTGAATAGGGATACTTTACTCTCAGCTATTCGAATGCTCCATTTCTTTGTTCTGTTTCTGCACAGTGATTTAAAAGCAGTATCGAATAGTTATGGAAGGAGAAGCTCATGCTAAATATGTCATGGAGTAGTGTGTTTAGCGTGATTTCTTCACTGCATTAAACATACACACACACCTATATATATTTTTTTGTTTACATATATATTTGTATGGAAAATATCAGACTGATACACAGAAGTGTTTGTCCATATTTTCTGATCATTCTATGAAGATCATATGTTATTTCAGTCACTTAAAACACAATGGCTGGCACCTCTCTGTGGCTCAGGTGGCTGAGGCGACGAATGTGCAGGTCACGTAAAGCTATGGACCTGGTTTAGAAAAAATGACAGTGGGAATTTTGATGCTTTTTTGTGTCACTTTTAAGTGGGTTATGTTGGCTGTGGGTTGAAATAGCTCTTCTTTGAAATAGCTCTGCTAAGGCTATTTTCTATCTCGTTTTAAGAGTTTTGTTTGTTTTTAAATTAGAACTGGGTGTTGAATTTTGTCACATGTTCTCTTGGCAGCTGTGCAGATGATCGTATGGTTTTCCTTTTTTTGTAACTGAGGTATATTTTACATATAAGCAAATGCCCAGATCTGAGGGGTTCAGCTCTCTGTGTGCTTTCACAGTCATATACACCCATGTAACCAGCATGGTAGGCAAGAAATAGAACATTTCCAGCACTCAGAAAGTTCTAGGAGAAATTCTATGGGAAGCTGTTGGTCCGTGTGGATGAGCCCCGGCACGGACTCGGCACGATCGGGCTATCCGCCCCTCCAGGGCCAGGAGCCGCATGTGAGGCCCCCATAGGCTGCCCCCTCTCCAGGGCAAGTGGCCATGGGGAGGGGTGCTAAAGCTGCCTTTGGAGAGTGGAAGGGGGCAACAGCAGTAGCTGGAATTTTGGGTGGGAATCTAGCCAAAGAAGGAAGGTAGGGCAAGCCGTTTCTGGGCACCTCACCCTGAAATGTTAAGACGGAAGCGGAGCGTAGGGAGCAGGTGCAGGGGCGCAGGCTCCCTAACCGTGGGATTTTGTCTGCAGACCCTGTCTTGTGTGCTCACCCCTGGATGAAGTCAGATGCCAACTTCAGGAGCATTCTCTCATGGAGCAGCCCTTCCATTTGGCTAGATGGCTGGCTTGCATGACTATGTTGTCCTTTAGGGGCTTGCCACCCTCAGGATACTCAAGGTCACCACTCTCAATGACCTAAGTCAAGGTCAGGATACTCAAGGTCACCACTCTCAATGACCTAAGTCAAGGTCATGTCTACTACTCTACACCAACCTCAGTGCATTCTTTTTACTGATTCCAGTCTCTGCTCTAGCAGTTCATGGGATGATATCTGGTGTTATTTATTCAGCGTAGCAACAGTAACTGGGAAAAATCTAGAAATAGGTTTCTGTTCATTTCCACCAGCTTAGTAGTGACATCTTGGATGTATCTTTTTATTTTTTTAAGAAACAGCTTTTTTAATTTCCATTTAGTTGTCTACTACACTGGTTGTTTCCCGTGGAGCCGGGACTTGAACCCGGGGCTTGCGGCCTGCATCCCTCAGAGGCGACTGACCCATTCGCTGCTGCACCCGGGCGCGCCTGGGTGTCTTTTAAATGTGACAAAGAACAGAAAATAAGCTGAGTGGTAGCACTGTGCTCTTGGCCCCCTGTACATGTAGGCTAAGAAGGCTGCAGAACGATGACCCTGGAGTCCCTAACTCAGAAGGACAGGAGCACAATCCGTTGTATCTGAATGTCATCTAGATTCTTCCACAGGCTGTTCTATAGGGTGAAGTTTACCTGAGCGAAGTGAGAGTCACTCCTACTTTGTTTCTTTAATATGAGTCTTCTGAAAGTCAGCGTGTGAGCAGGTCTGGGGCCGAGCTGCTATTTCTGGGGGTGCTGGGGTGGTGTGAGTTAGGACACACAGAAGTGTGGGTCCCTGAAGCCACCACAGTGACTCGGCAGGAAGGACGAGTGTGAAGTAGGTCAGCAAGGCCCGTGAGGCGCTGCGGCTCCGACTCCAGCCCCAGCCCCAGCCCCAGCGAAGGCAGCAGGCTGCCCCCGAGGCGTCCATGCCTGAGCCAGCAGGGATGCCCTCCCCGCGCTGGCCGCTACACCCAGGATAATCAGCCATCAGTGACAGCAGTTTGGACTTTCATTGCTTGGGGATGTCACA
>RJWH01006680.1:0-42986 GCA_004363575.1 Solenodon paradoxus
ACTGGGGGGTTATCTCTGGCACTGGGGGTTATCTCTGGCACCGTGGGGCTATCTCTGGCACCGGAGGGTTATCTCTGGCACCGGGGGGTTATCTCTGGCACAGTGGGCGTTTGGGGGCATTTCTAGCACTGAAATGGTTAAACAGCATGTGCTTTAGTCAGGACGTTTAGAGCAGGACTTATGGAAGCATCCAGTTTGGTTTTCACCTAAAGTGCCAAGATTCTTTGCAGCAGCCCTGGCTGTTAGTGCAAAGCCCGCGGGACCACGCGTCGTTCCTGTGCGCCTCCAATGGCTACACACAGCACTTACAGTCGCTGGCCTGGCTGCTATGGTCCTGCTCAGATCGCTCCGCCTCCTCCCCGCCCCTCAGTTATCAGTGCAGCACCACACCCTGCTTTTGCTGTTCCCAGGTCCCGCCTTGTCTTAAGGACAGTCGGGTGAAGACGGGCCCGCACCCTGGCTCAGGGCACCCACAGGGGCCACTCCCGCTCCCCATGTACACGGTAAGAGCGGGAGACGCCCACCCTGTCCCCTGCACCCCACCACTGAACCCAGGCAGGGCGGGAGGGCAGGCGCACTCACAGCGCCGCCTCAGACAGCTGCTCTTTGGTGAGGTTCAGGGGGTGGTTGACGGTGGAGATGCGGGGGGCACGGCGGCCGGCGCCCGGGGGCAGCTGGGCGCGTAGAAGTGCGTTATTAGCCCTGTTGACGAAGGCCACCATGGCATGCCAGCCCTTGTTGTTGAACCACACCTGGGTGGGGGCATCGGGGCGCGGGTCAGGGGGGCGCCGGACCCACCCCCACCAACACTGCCGCCGTCGCCGTCCCCACCTTGAGGCTGCCCTGCGCGTCCAGGCCGTGAGCCCACGCGGTGAGGTTGTTCAGGATGCGGTCAAGCGCCCCTCCAGGAGGGGGGCCCAGCAGGGCCCGCAGCTCCTCCACCGAGCGGCCCACCTCACGCCCCGAAGGCAGGTCCGGGTCTCGGCCCCCCAGAGAGAAGCCCCCATACCTGGGGGCAGGGGCAGTTGAGGGCCAGGAAGGAGAGGGAATCAGCAGGAGCGGGGCGCAGGAGGGACCCCGGGGGGACCCTCCTCACCTGAGCTCGTTCACCCACTTCTTGGTCTTCAAGCTGACAGACAGACGGACAGAAAGACAGAGGGCGGAGAGGTCAGGAGTCAAGGGTGGGACGGAGAGGAGCAGCTGAGGTCCGGGGGAAGCCTGACCTCCTCGTGCGGGGCCAGGCCACCCCCAGCCCGGAGGACCCGTGCCCCAGCCAGGGAAACTGAGTCCCGGGCGCGGCTCACCCCTGGCGCACCAGGCGCGGGTAGGTCTTGACGAGGAAGTCGGAGAGGTTGCGGCCCGTTAGGTTCTGCACCACTTCGCCTGCGCTGCCTTGTGCCTGGGGGGGCGGGGGGCCGCCGGCCGCGGCGGGACAGTCTGGCAGCAGGCGGCGGGCTCCTGGCTGGCTGCACTGGCAGGCCGGGGAGGCAGACTCCGGGGTCCAGTTGCCCTTGGCCAGGGCCTCCGCCACGTCTGTGGGCACCTCGGGCTCGGAGAACTCAGGTGCCCTGCAGGGGCAGGAGCAGAGCTGTCGGCAGCGGCCTCCGGGGTCTCCCGGCAGGGGCGCTCCCAGCTCCTCGCACCCCGAGGCGCCCTGGCCAGAGCCGACACTGAAACCCAGGGTCCTCCTCACCTGTTGGAGTCCCTATCCAGTCCTGCCTCCTCCAGCAGCGCCTCCAGCAGGCGGGCACGCTGGGGGTCTCCGGGGGTGTCCTCACTGCGAGTTGGGGCATAGGGTCAAGGCGGTGCCCTGAGCCCTGGGCCCTCCTGTCAGCAGCCCCCTGGCCCTGCGCCCACCTGAAGAAGGATTCTTGTGTGCTGTACATGCTGGGGCTGAGCTGCAGGGCCGGGTAGTATCCGAACGGAGGCACGATGAGGCTGAACGCCAGCGCCAGGCCCACAAAGAGGGCAGGCAGCACGATCTGAGGGACGGCCCATCAGCACCCTCTCCCTGCGCCTCCAGGCTTGCCCACACCCTCCCGTTCCTGTTCTAGAACCATCCATGGTCCATGGCTCCCCAGTGTACTGAGAAAGCGCTCAGGGAGGCTCCTCACCTGTGCAAACAGGCCCCTGCGGCTGCGTCGGGCCAACAGGAAGCGTTTTCGAAGCAGAGCCCAGAGCTGCTGGTGCGTCAGCGCCCAGCCCTGGATCCGGCCCCCAGTGGCCGCTGGCCCAGAGCCCCGCAGAGCCTGTGTCTCTGGTATGGACCCAGCTGTGGGGGGAAGGAGGGTCAGAGCTCACGCCACGGGGACCAGGGCGGGCACAGAGTCGGGGTGGGGACAGCTCACCCGGCTCCCCATTTTCCAGGGCGGACTCCTCGGGCAGAGTCTTGAGCCGCGGGGGCGTGTCTGGACGCGCAAAGGCCACGCCAGGGTGCTGCCTGTGGTGACCATCTGCAGGGCCATCAGGGGTCAGGGTCAGGGGTCAGGGATCAGGGGCCAGGGTCAGCCCAGGGTATGGGTCCAGATAAGGCCACTGGGCACAATGCAGTAGCAACTCAGAATCTGGGCTAGAGACCCGGGGCCAGGGGAACAGCCAAGATGAACAACCAAATTTAACAAATAAAGTACTTCCTTCTGCTCCTCCTCCCTGTTTGTGCTCACCTTCATTCCTGCTGCACCTGTCCTTTAAAATAAAAAAATTCACACAAAGAGACCTCAGGGATTATGGGGGAAGGTCAGGGCTAAGCTTGGGCCACACTCAGCCCAGGCTTGGGACCTGGTCTCAAGTCAGGCCCAGCTCTGGACCAGGGTTAAGGGTTAAGGACGGACAGCTGTGACCTCACCCTCTGGGTGTGTGTCTGCAGTACGGCCCTCTACCACCTTCAGGAAGATCTGGGGACACAAAGCGGGCATTCAGAGGCCGGGGCCTCAACAGCCCCCATCTGTCTCTCACCCACATGGGGCCCCCAGCCTCCATAAATGCCTGTCTTCCCCCCAGGATGCTCACAGTCTCTGAGCACCACCTCCTCCAGGCAGTCCTCCTCCCCACCCCACCTGCCTCCCTGCCCAGCAGAGCCACCTCCTCCAGGGAGTCCTCCTCCCTGCCCCGCTTGCCTCCCTGCCCAGCAGTGGCACCTCCTCGAGGCTGGTGTCAGAGATCCCGTAGCTGGTGAGGCCCAGCTCTCCCAGCCGCTGGTCTAGCTCAGTGAACAGCTGGGCAAATCCGCCATCCCGGGCGCCCCCATAGGGCAAGGCCAGCACCAGCTCATGTGGCAACTCCTCCACCAGCCGTGCCCCTGGCACCTGGTGCTGCACCAGGGCCAGCAGCTGGGACACAGTGGGGTGGGCAGCAGGGGACCTCAGCGGCTCCTGCCTGGTTCCTCCTGGTCCCGTCAGGGGAGGGGCTTGAGCGGCCCATGGCAGGCCTGTCCCTGCAAACAGAGGCTCCGGGTCAAGCACCAGTGTGGAGGGCTTCACTGCAATCAGAAGGCAGTTCACCCATCAGGGTCCGAGGCCAGGGGTCCAGGCTAAGGTCATGTGACCCTGCATCCAGCCACCCACATCCCCCCACCCCATCTGCCACTCCCCCACCTCTCACCAGCTGTACTGCCTGGTTCCCTGTCTTGCCGGGCGTCCACGCAATCCTCCAAGTCAGCGTCACCCTGTGGACAGAGGGGTGTCCACTGCAGGGCTCTCTGGGCTGGATAGAGCCTTGGGGACCAGGGGCCTGAAGGCAGCTCCAGACCTCACCTCCTTGCTGGTGGCCAGGAGTGAGGGTCCCTTCACCAGTGTCAGATAGTAGCCAGAGCCCAAGTGACGGCGCAGGAAGAGTGGGGAACCACAGCAGCACAGACGGCCTCCTGCCACCATGGCCACGCGGTCACCCAGGAGCTCAGCCTCGTCCAGGTGGTGGGTGGACAGGATCAGGGTGCGACCTGGGCGTGGAGACCCGACCCCCACGTGCCATCAGGTCACCAGGTCTTTGTCTTTGCCTGGAATTGGCTGTTGCCTGCAGCAAACTCCTACTCATTCCTCAAAACCCCAGCCCCAGCACCTACTCAGAAACATTTTCTGGACCCTCAGGCAGAACCTAGGGGGAATCTGGGCCACCTGTATCTCTTACCCTCTCGGTACTTGAGCAGTAGCTCCCAGATGCCTCTGCGGGAAGCAGGGTCCACGCCAGCTGTGGGCTCGTCCAAGATAACCACCTGGGAGCCACCCACAAAGGCAATGGCCACAGAAAGCTTCCGCTGCATCCCCCCTGGGCGAAGATGAGGTTGAGGTCTTATCAGCACACCCCAGTTTTGGTCACAGCCGGCGCCCACACTGCACGTCCCTGTCCTATCCCTGCTCCCGGACTCACCTGGCTCCTCCTGAGCCCCGGGATCTGTCTCCCCTGCTTCCCACCACCCTTGAGATAACGTCTCAGGCCCCCATCCAGCTCCATGCCCCACGGGGCTGCAGGGTGGGGGGCTGGACTCACCGGAGAGGTGGCGGGTCTGTGCAGCCCGCTTGGCCACCAGCCCCACGTCCTGCAGCAGTCGCTCCTGCTCCGGCCTCACGGCGGCTGCACTCAGCCCCTTCAACCTCCCATAGAACCACACATGCTCGTCCACCGTCAGCCTGCAGCCAAGGGGTCAAGAGAGTGGTCAGTGGCCAGCAGAGCCCAAAACTCCCAGCCCTCCCACCTGCGGGCCGCAGGGGACTCACATGTCAAACAGCACGTTGTATTGCGGGCAGACGCCCAGGTGGGGCCGGATGGCTGCCATGCCAGACCGGACATCGTGACCCAGGACGAAGGCTGAGCCGGCCGTGGGTGGAAAGAGGCCGCTCAGGATGGACCTGAGGGTGCAGGGGGTCAGAGCAGAGGCCCCTTCAGAGCGGGGAAGCAAGCCCTCCCTGCCAGAAGGGGTACCTGCATTTAAAAAGCACCTACTGTTTACCCAGACCAAGGGGCTGCCCTCTTGGGGAAACCGAGGCTCAGAGGCCACACTTCCCAAGAGCTTACTGCCCCGCCCCTCTTGCAGACGGGACCTCCCGCCCCAGAGACGCAAGTCGTGGCCAGCGGGAGGGAGGGCAGCAGCGCTCACAGCGTGGTGGTCTTCCCCGCGCCGTTGTGGCCCAGGAAGGCAGTGATGTGCTCCCGATAGAAATCCAGGCTGAGGCCGCGCAGCGCGGGCTGCAAGGTGCCCGGAAAGCGCTTCTCCAGGCGGCGGATGGAGACGCCAGCGCGCAGCCCGGGCGGCGCCTCTTCCACCAGCACTGCGGGCGGGCGGACGGGGGACTCAGCGGGGTCGGGCAGGGCTGCAGGCACGGGGCTGAGGGTCCTTAGGCGGTGCCTAGGGAGCTGGGGTGTGCAGAGGGTTGGGATCTGCGGGAACCTGGGTTTGGGAGGTGCTGGGGATCCAGACGCGGCAGCGGCTGTTCAGGCTGCTGGGGCCTCACCCTGGGGATCCTGCGGGACCGGGGCCGGGCCGGGCCCCTTGGGCGGCTGAGGTCCGAACCAGTAGCTCCTCCGAAAGGGAAAGTACCACGGTTCAGGGATCCCGTACATGCCTGGTGGGGAGCAGTGCTCACTTACCCCTTGAGCTCATCCCTTGGGAGCGCGCCAGCTTCTGGCCACACACCCGGGGCCACGGCGTCCAGGCAGGCGGTGGCCAGGACGTCCCAGACGCCCGCCCCCAAGTGCAGCAGCCCGTGCGCAGGGGTCAGAAAGTCCCGCCCCTCCACTCAGGCCTCTCGCATGGAGACCCCCACCGCCCACCTGGGCACACGGCCTCCAGGTACCACGTGGCGAGGCCATAGAGCGCAGCGTCGAACAGCAGGAGGCCTGAGACCTGGATCAGGCTGAAGACGTCGTCCCCAGGGCCGGTTCCCACGCTGTGCCACTGTGCCCCCTGACCCTGCTCCTCCAGCAGCGCCAGGCTCTCGCAGCCAAAGCCAAAGGCCACGGGCGACAGAAGGCTCTGCGGGGGCGGGCGAATGGGTGTGGGTCAACCAGCGAGCCCAGCGGAGAATGTCCCCACCCCGCCAGGCCCGGCTCTCACCGCCGCCACTCGGCCTCCCACCGGCAGCTGGTCGCGCCAGGCCACGCACAGCACGTAGGGCAGGTAGAGTAGAAAATAGGCCAGGCCCCCGCAGGCGGCCGCCAGGTTGGCCCGAGAGAAGAAGGCGCTGAGCAAGAAGCTCTGGACCACCGTGGCCACGGCGAAGGTCGCCAAGAAGAGGAAGAGCACCACCGGGTGGCTGTAGGGGAGGATGTCCCCGAGCTGCGGGAGACAGAGGCAGCGCGGGCTCGGGTGCGAGGCAGGGGCTGCGACGACACAGGGCCATCTCCTGGCGACGCTTCGCGCGCCCATTCCACTGCCCGGAAGGCCGAGGAGCACCCACCTTGAGCACCAGCACCAGCAGCGCGGTGCTCAGGAGGAAGGGTCCCAGGCAGCTGAGGAACCAGCCCAGCCACAGCACCCCGCGGCTGAGCCCCATGGCCCTCATCGTGTCGCGCAGACGGGTCTCCTTCTCGCGCACTACGGCCTTCACTGTTAGCGCCACCGAGTAGATCCAGGCCAGAGTCAGGAAGAGCGGCAGCGACCGGCTTAGCACGCGCAGGAACCTGGGGTGGAGGCGGAGACCCTGTGCGGCCCCATCGGGTGCGGCTTTCCACCTTCCCTGCCCTGGGGCTCCTGACTCAGTCTCAGGCTCCCAGCTGTCAGCACAAGCCCTGTTTTCCCTGCGCCAGGGTCGCCAGCATGTTCAGGAGTCCCTGCTCCTCCCATCGCGTCTTCAGCCAGCGGTTAGCAGCCTTGACCGAAAGCGTGTTCAGATGGAGTCTGGGTCCCACCTAAAGGCCCGGGGACTGGAGGCCGGGGGACTGGGGGACGGGGGTGGGCGCAGAGCTCACGCGTCGTCCACGTAGCACGGATAGGGCATCTGCTGCAGGTAGAGACCTGTGCGCGGCGTGGTGCCGCTGAGCACGCGCACGGCCGCGCGCTCCAGCACATCCTGCAGGTACACGAAGCCGCCCCACACGTATTGCAGGCGTGACAACGGGTCAGCGTTCGGGCCGGGCTCCCAAAACCTGCGAGGGGAACCCGGGGGTTGTCGCCTTGCCCACCACCGGGGCGTAGCTCTGCTCCCACGCGCTGGCCCACTCTTGCGCCTGACCCCGCCCGCCGCTGCCGTCAGCCACACCCACTCCCGTCTTATCGCAAGTGCCAGGGCTTGGCCCCGCCCATCGCACTGACCCCGCCCACTCGAGCGGCCCGCCCATCGCGATCTCCAGGGGCGGACCCTCTGGTCCCGCCCCCAAGGCTCCGCCCCACCTGTCCCTGATCTTATTGGTCCTCGTGACATCATCGATGTCCATGCGGATCTTGATGCGGACTTGGCTGGGACCCGGTTGCTGCGCGGGGTCCGCTGGGTCCTCGGGTTCCAGGAAGACGATGCCCGCCCAGAAGCGGTGCTCGGCTAGCAGCTCCAGGGCCCGCGCCACTAGGGACGCCTCCGACGGCATCGCCTCCAGCTTGTCCAGGGTGACGCACTGGGGAGGAGTCTGGGCATGGGTCGGAGGCGCCGCGTCCTCCCCTGGACCTCAGGGCTGGGCCTGCTTTCCTCTCTGGAGTCTCAGGGTGGCGCCAGCCCTCCATCAGACCCCGCCCAGCACAGGGCTCCACATCCTCAGTGTCTCCCTAGGATCCCAGTCCCCGCCTTGAGGTTCCCCGGGGCGGGCGGGGCTGACCAGTTCCCTCACCTCCATCACACGGCCTATGGTGCCCACCACGCGCCCCACGTCAGCATGGGCCTCCAGCCAACTGTACCCGCCCTCACTGGGGTCCAAAAAGGCACGCAGGGCCTCCATCCCAGCCCGACCTCCGGCTCCTCGCTGCCTGCTTCCGTTATCTTGAGTTTGCAGGAGCCTCTGCAGAGGGGCAGAGGGAGGTGGGGGTCTGCATGGGACTTTCAAGGCCTTGTCCACCCCCTTCCCACCCAGGGGCGGCGCAGCCCGCCTCCACACCCGAGGCCCTGCCCTGCTCTGCGCACAAACCCCCAGCAGGGCTGATGGGCCGGGGAGTCTGCGCAGGCCTCACACCTCCATCCCAGCCCACCTGTAACAGGGCTCTGTTGGTGCTCGAGTTCATGAAGCTGAAGAGCTGGGGCCCCAGCACCTCCCACACCTCCTGGATGTCCTTCATCAGAGCCAGGTCCTGGAAGGTCTGGTTCACCTGCGGGGCGCGGGTGCCAAGACGCAAACGCAGATCACGGCCCCCTCCACCTCCTCCACTGGCCCCTTCCTGCGCCTCTGACCACCCGCTGGCCCAGCTGCCTGTGGCCTGGCCAACCTCTCCTTCCCTGAAGCCCTGCTTCCAGAAGCAGCCCCCGGGGCCTCCCTCCAGCGCGTCCCTCACCCACCATGGCAGGGAGCAGGGCCGGGATCCCTCCACCCTCACCTGGGCCATGAGCCGGCGGGTGAAGGGTGTTTCTGGTGTAAACAGCAGTTTCCCCAAGAACAGGGGCTTCATGCGTCTCCAAAACAGGTGGGACAGAGGATGCGAGTGTAGAGACCCCACCAGCTCCTCGCAGGCAGGGCCTGGGGAGGGGGTGAGGTAAGGCCCAGCCTGCACCCCCAGCAGCCCACATCCGAGGCTAGAGCCCCCTGGAATGTTCACTCACTCAGGGCCTTGTCCGGGACTGCTGGCTCCTGTCCCACGAAGTCCTTAAGATCACTCCCTTCATACCAATTGAGGGAGAGCCCCCTGGGGCTGCGCGGGCCCCTGGTGCTGCAGAGGACTTCTGACACCACCTCCAGGGGGCCGCCCGCCCCCCGGGGTCTCTGCAGGAGTGTCCGCAGCTCGGCAAGGCTGGACAGTGTCAGGAGCTGGAGAGGGGGCACCAGCGGGCTGTGGCAGCCACTGCAGCAGACCCCACCTCCCAGACCACCTTCTCCCTCTTCAAGAGCGCCCCCAAACCCTTCTGGCACAAGGACAGCTCTGTCACCTCCAGCCCAGGCTGCCTGACAGGAAGGAGCCATGAGCTTGCCTCCTACCTCCTGGGCCAGTTCTGTGGCTGCCTCCACAAAGCTGCCCATGAGCTCCTGGGCTGGGCCCATCGCAGACCCCAGGGATTCCTGGGGAGAACAACAGGGTGACAATGAGGTTGCCTGAGGTTTTGGCAGGGGCCCAGGTCACGAACACCCTTTTTTACACATAGGGGGACTGGCCCGCAGAGGCATGTGGATTCCTTCAAGACTAGTGTCTTCACCACGGGGCAGACACACTCTGTCTGGCCACCGACAAGACAAGGGACTGGGGACAATGGCCAGGAAGCTGGAATCAGAGGCTCCAGAGCAGAAGACGCCTGACTTAGTGTAGGGAAGTGCCCAGGCTTCCTGTGGGGACAGCCTGGTCCTGCCCACCCCAACTCACCCCTCGAAGCAAGGTCCCCAGCAGCTCTGTGACTAGGAGCGGTCCCTTCTTTAGCTGTTCAGGTGTTTGAGACTGGCCTGGGGGAGGAACACACAGGGTACAGAGTTAGACCAACCTGGGTCGGCTGGGCAAGTGGAGACTGGGAGCTCAGCACAGCTTCCCAGGGGACCCCACCGCCTCACCCACGGCATGAGCAGCCCTCAGCATGGGCATCAGCTTCCCCAGGCTGGACAGCGTCCTGTGAGCACTGGGACTCCCCAGGACAGCGCGGGCATCTGCCAGGAGCCGGGAGACCCTGGGGGCAGAGAGAGGCGGGAGGCATGGGCCCGCCGGTGCACTGCCGCACCCCTGCGATCCCGCCCAGTGCCGCCCGCCCGGACCGACTTGCTCACAGGGAGCTGTTAAAATTGCTCAGGACCCCGGGCTCCTCGCCTGGTGTGGGCTGCGGGAAGCAGGTGTTGTTCACGTTACAGATGAGACCCTGAAGCCACGGTAGGGTGCCGACTGAGGGCAGCGGCTTGTTGGAGAAGTGACCTGAGGGGCACACTGGGTGTGGGTGGCTTTGCCCGAATCCTCAGCAAACTCTCAGAGACAGAGCGCCCACTCTGCTATTTTCAAGGTGACCGGTCTGTGCTCCCTGTTACTCACGAGGGTCCCCGTGGATAGGGTGACCCATTGTCATCCTCCACCCCCCACAAAGCTCCTGACCCCTGGGGGGGTCTTACATTCATGCTGCTCCAATGGTGGATGGGAATGGCGAACAGCCACCAGGATGAAGAAGAGAAAGAGAGGCCACAACAGTTCTACTAAGAGCTGGATCTAGGGGGGGTCAGAATAGAGAGGGGACAATGGGGGACAGCGGACGCATCTGGGTGGCCCCCGCCCTGCCCACCCTCCTGGGCATTACCGGCTGTCTCTTGCGATATAGGAAATTCTTCCAAAGCAGCAGCTGCAGCTGCGTCCAGAAGGCCATGATGGGAATGGACAGGAGACCGGACGCAGCGGGGAGGCTGAGGGCGTGCTGTGTGGCTGCGGGCAACTGCCTGACCCTGCCTGAATTTCATCGCTCTACCCCATAGCGCAGGGTTCCAGGAAGCTCTGCTGAGAGACCCGCAAACCGTAGCACTTTTTAGGAGTGCTCGGCGATACGGTCTGGAGTGAGCCAATGGGAACCCCGCCCGAAGCCGATCTCGCATCTGATTGGTTGCCGGGGCTGTCGCTCTCAGAGGCTGCGTCTTGGGTCCCCAGGCTATCAACTAATCTGCCCAGGGCGGGGCCTCGGTTTAACTCCTTCATCAACAGACTCCATCCTACATCCCATTTGGGGGCCTCCGGGTCCTGGACCCCAGCCTCCTTCCTGACCCAGGAGAGGCGCTCCTCTCTCCGGTTGTCTCTGATTGACGGTGCCTGACTGCTGGAAGAGGGACAAAGCCATGCCCCGGGGAAGAGAGGCAGATTAACCGGCAAGAGGGTGGGTCCCTGCTCTGCCCACTCCATCGCCCAGGTACTAATTTAGACAGGAAGAACCGCAATAACCAAAAAACGGGTGAGGAGAAGGGGCAGCGAAGAGGCTCCTGGTGACAGCCATTCGTAGGCCCTTTCTTGCATGGAATGTCCAATTCCAAGGACACTTCCTTGCACAGATGGGGAAGCACAAACTGCCAAAAGAGACGTGGCTGCCAGTGGTCACCAGAGTCAAGCCATCTAAATGGGGATTCCTAGGATCCCGGGACTCTCCTTTACACCAAGTTGAAGCTGGGAGAGAGGCCTCAGTTTCTCCACCTGTAAAACGTGGGAGTTCTAGGCGGGAGAGGGGCCGCAGGTAAACGTTCACAAGGCCCCTCTGAAGTGAGTCTGATGTCCCACGCCCCCCATGAGAATTACTGGTCAATTCTGCCGCTCCCCAACATTTACCCCCACCGGAAAAAGTTTGCTGACAGCCCGCACCCCCTAATTCCCAGGGAATCTGCCTCCTAGCCACCCATCCTCAGCCCCGCATCCCCGAGTCTCGGGGCCTTCCTCTCTCTCACGGAACCTCTCACCGTTCCAGACCCCAGTTTCCTGTCGCCGCCTTTCAGGCCGGACCGCAACAGGGAGCGTGGCGCCTTTAAGAGGACCCCGCGATCCTCCCAGCCGGCTAGGAGCTCCGGCGTCCGACCTCCAGGTCTCCGAGGCGACTCCTCATCAAGCTCCGCCCCGAATACTGCCATTGGCTGGTACACACGCCACTCACAGGCTACGCCAACCAGAGCCGCGAGCGCCGAGGTGGGAGGCGGGGTCACAGTGGTACCGCGCGGAGCCAGGTTGCTTAAAGAGGCCGTTCGCTTCTTGCTGCATCACTGCTTGGCGGCAGAGCGCCAGGCTACCCCCAAGGGTACAACCTCCGCTCCGAGAATAGCCCTACCTGCGTTGCGTAGCTACCTGCAATACTGCATAATTCCAGCCAAAGAAGGACACTTTCTCCCCATTCCATTCCCCTCTGGGAGACACCACCGCCCCCCCACCCCCCACCCCGCTCCTAGCCTTCGTTCCTTCTTTCATTCATCCCACAAATATCCCTTAGTCCCTCCAGCAGCGGGTCAGAGGAAGGCTGAGCAGGGAGGAGCCACCAACATTCTAAGATCAGCATCCTTAGTCCTGATGGTCATCCTGATTTTTAGGAAGAACTCCAGATGCTTCCACTTCGTATTATTGGAGATATTCCACAAGACATGAGACTAACAAGCGTGTGAATCCACAACTCTAAGGGTGCTGGGAAGGGTGAGATGTGTAGAGGGCTCCATGGGGGAAAGGGGTTTTGGCGTTGGGGTTTTGTGGATGAATAGGAGTTTTGCCAGGCCAAGTGAAAGGCCCAGGCAGAGGCTTGGAGGCTGGACAATGTCACATGGGGTGGTGCAGAGCTGTCCCTGTTGGATGGGGGTAAGACTGAAGTCCCCACTTTCTTTCTAACCAGCCAGGAGGCCAAAGGCCTTCCTCCCCCTACCCTCCCCACACCTATCTTGGCCTCTCAAATAACTCCACACCCCCCCCCATGGGTCCCTAAGCCTCAGCTTCCTCAGGCTGAAGAACACACTGAGAAGTGAGTCCATTTCCCTCACACCCCCAGAACACTCCCCACCCTGCCTGGAAGTCAATGCCCAGCCACATTCTTTTCCTAAAAAGAAGTTTTTATTGCGTTTGGTCCACAGTTGTTTTTTCACATTATCCCACTGTCCAGGGCTCCTGGGTGGGGGCTGGTCCCCGGGACAGCTTTGAAGTGGGGATCTTTGTGCAGTGCTCTGCAGGGGAGTAGGGACAGGTATGGAGCGGGGGAAGGGTCTCTGGCTTTGCCCCAGTCACTGAAAACTCCATCATCCCATCTGGGCCTGTTTCCCCACTGGGTCCCAGATTGGCAGTCTGAAGGCACTAGGGGAATCTGTAAAATATTTCGGGACTGTGGCTGGTGGCCTCTCCAGCGGATTTATTTCCTTCCCAGGTACCACCTCCACCAACCCTCATCCCCCTCCATTCCCGTGAAACAAAGTGTTTGAATTTGTTAAATGACCTGAAACTTGTGGGTACAGAAACCGCAAACTGAGAAAAGGGAAGAGGGGGAGATGCAACAGGAAACCATTCGGGGCCCAGAGCCTGCTGGGAAATTTGCCGCCCTACCCCCAGGCCTCTTGACAGAGACTTCACCCCCTTCCTCACTCCTCAGACCCGGGTCTGGAGGTGCTCAGACACACAGAAGAAATACAAGACGAAAACCCAGAAAAACCTGAAAACTCAGACAGGGCAATGATGTGGGGAGTTCCCCATGCTGGAGCGCCTCAGTAGCCGGCCTCCTCCTGGCAGTAGGGGGGGTACTCTGGGGCCTCCCCCGGACTTGGGCAGTCCCCAGAAGGTGCTGGGCCCTGAGGGCAGTACTTGGGGTCGTATATCTGCCGCCCCAGGCCAAAGACTTGGCCACTCTGCTTGGCGCCCTGCGTGTAACCCATCTGCAAGGACATGGAGGAGTTATCACACTTGTCCGTGCCCAGCTTGGTGTCATAGATGTGTCTCCGGGTGCCAGGAGCCGTCATGCCCACCTGGAGAGAGTGGAGAGTGCGTCAGGGAGGAAAGGGAAGGAAGGCACAGAGAGGTGTAGCCACTTCCCCGAGGACACACAGCAATGAGGAGACAGAGACAGAAGGGGTGGCCACAAAGGTGGCAGGAAAACCTCAAGTGGGGTTTCAGCGGGAGGAGGGCAGGGAGACCCCGGGTCCGGAGAGGGTGCCGAGGGAGCTGGGGTGGGGGGCAGGGCGGCCCACCTGGCTAGCACACTTGTTGGTGCCCATCTGCAGGCTGATGGTCGAGTGGTCCATGGGCGGCAGGATGTGGTTCTTCGGGTCATACAGATGTCTCCTGGTACCATACGCTGTCATGCCCGACTGGCTGGCACATTTGTTGGTTCCCATCTGCAGGGACGCGGGCGGGAGCGGTCAGTCTGGCCCGGCCCCGGCTGGAGACGAGACTCATCGGGTCTCCTTACTCTGAATCTGAGGGGCCGCGAGGCTGGACAGGACCCGGGTCCCACAGCAGGCCCTGTCCCCACCCCCCGGGCGGTGTCCACCTGGAGCCCGATGACGCACTGGCCCGCCTTCATGGTGACATCATCGAAGTTTCGTTCCTGCTTCTCCGAGTACTTGACGCCAATGTCCATGCCGCTCTGCAGCCCCTTGGTCTTGGCCTGCGGGGGAGGGGACTTCTGCAAACGCCCTGCGGAACGCAGTCCCTCCTGGTCCCCATGGTCCCCATGTTGGGGCCTGGCAGGTCCCTCCTCCTGGACACCATTCCACCCGCTCCGGCTTCAGCGTTCCCAGCCCCCAACCCTCGCCTAATTCTTCCTTCCTTCACGGCCTAGCACTTATTATTTATTTTTTTTAAAGGCGAGATGCAGCAGGAATGAAGGTGAGCAGAAAGAGCCAGGAGGAAGAAGTGTTTCTTTATTTGCTTATCCATCTTGGTCGTTTCCCCGGCCTCAGGGCATGAACTCGGGGTCCTTGGGCTGGACGGAAACTGTGCCCCAACTGCTCCTTCACCAAGGGGCTCCCTGTAACTTATTTCATAATTTATAGAAGATGACTTGACCTTAAACACTGGCCCTGATGGTTTGTCCATTCAGGTTCAAGCAATGGTTGACAAATGTCCCCTGGATGGTCACATGGACTGAAAGGGAAGCCTGGGGGTGGGGGCTACTTGGGAAATCTCTGTACCTTCTATTCAGTTTTGCTGTGAACCTAAAATGGTCCGAAATGTAAAATCTTTTTTTTTTTTAAAGGAGGAGGGAGCCTCCTGGTGGGGCAGTAGTTAGGTCAGTTGCCTCTGAAGGAACGCAGGCCACATCCCCCTGGGTTCGAGTCCTGGGTGAGGGAGAAACAGACAGTGTGAACGACTAAATATAAATAAAGTGCTGCTTCCTCCTCTCTGCCTGCTGGCCTGCCTGCTCACCTACATTCCTGACTGTCTTGCCTTAAAAAAAGAAAAAAAATTCTGGCGCTCCCTGGTGACTCAGAGTTTAAGCCCCTGTGCCCGGAGCTTAAACCACCTACAGCCCAGGACCAAGGGGAACAGCTAAATACATAAAGCGCTGCTTCCTCTTAAAGAAAAAATAATGGTAACTCATTGTTTCATCGTCCGCTTCCTCCAACAGACTGTGAGGGGTGGACGGCATCTAGTCCACCACCCAATCCCAGGTGCCCGGCACCCTGGTGCTCAGAAACCTTCTCAAAGAAGGAAGAGCAGCTGCGCTCCTCCCCGACCCCCCGCGGCCGCATTCCGTGGCCCAGGGCAGGTGGCAGTCCCTCTCTGGGCCTTACTTTCCCCGCCAGCGCCAGCAGAGACACTTGGACCTGTGTGATATTCCCGCTCTCAAACAGATCGTTGGCCTCGAAGAGATCCACGGGGTTCATGCCATAGCTGACCATGGCCTTGATGAAGTTGGAGAGATTTTCTAGCTGGGGGAAGACAACAGGGGGACCGTGAGGGCCCGGGGCCAGGATGCCCATCAGAGACCCCGCACTGCCCTGCCAGCCCTCACCTGGTGCCAGTTCTGCATGGAGCGGTTGATCTTGGGGACGGAGCCTGGCTGCAGCTTATTCATGAGTCTGCGGCGAGGGGAGAAACGAGCGGTGACGGGGTAACGGTCTCCGTCAGCGTCGGGGAACATCAGAGGCCAAGAGAGACATACTCATCCTCACCACACTTATGCCCTGCCGGGCACCCTCACTGCCCACTCCAGGTCTGTCTCAGTAGTCTCCCTCCTGTAATCTTCACCCATCAAGAAAAGCCAGGGTTCCAAAGAGACAAGGGTATAATTTGAAATCTTTGCTTTTTTTAAGGACAAGTGCAGGCAGGAAAAGAAAGAGGAGGAAGAAGCACCTATGGATTTTATTTAATAGTTCATCTTGGTGGTCCCCCCAGCCCCAGGACATGAGGTGGGGGATATGGGGATATGGCCAAGAGGTGGGGGAACCTAAATCTTACTCCACCAGGGCGTGCCAAATTTGAACTTTTTTTTGTTCAGAGAGGGAGGAAGAGGAGGGGGGAGTTACTGAGGTAGAAAGGAAGGAAGGGAAGAAACAGCTCTATTTAGTTCATTTTTGGTTTTCCGCTCCAGCCCCGGGTCTTGAACCCAAGTCCTCAGGCTATTCGCAGTTTACATGCCTAGCGTCTCAGTCCCCTGAGCCACAGGGTTTGTCCAATCTGAGCTTTCTTTTTTTTTTTTTTTTTTTTTTTAAAGCAAAGGCACAAGCAGGATTGAAGGCGAGCAGGGAGGAAGAGAGAGGAGGAGGAAGCATCTTTATTTTATTTAGTTGTTTGCACTGCCTGTTTCCTCCAGACCCGGGATGCAAATTCAGGGAAATGTGACCTGTGCTCCTTCTGAGGCGATCAGCCCAGCCCCTGCTCCACCAGGGCGCACCCAATCGGAACTTCTTAAAAGTACAGGCACACCCGGTGGCCTAGCAGAGGGAGTTATCAGATGCAGTCCACGTTCATCCTAAGGACCCCTGTTCAAATCCCAGAGCTGGGGGAACAACCAGGATGAACAACTAAATAAAATAAATGTGCTTCTCCCTCCTCTCTCTTCCTGCCTCTGCTCACCTTCATTCCTGCCTGCTCCTTTCCTTCGAAATAAAAAGAAAAAGCATAAACCGTGGGACCATCCATCTAAGGTTGAACAGGACGTCACCAAGAAAGGTCTCCAGACACCCTGGAAGCTCGCCCATGAAAAGAAGGGCGTCAGGGAAGGATGCCGGCCAGGAGACCTTCGACAAAGCAATAAGACAAGAAAAAAACTCAGGAGAAACCCCAGCTCCCTAAAGGGAAGGCGGCAGCGGCAGGCAGCGGGCAGCGTTCAGCCGCGAGAGCTGCCCACACACACTCACGTGCACAAGATAATTCCATCCTTCAGGCCTTTCTGGAAGTCAGATCCGATGGCAAGGCCGGTGAGTCCCTCGATCCAGCTGCGGAGCTCAGCCTCCTTCTGAGGGTCATATTTGGACAGGAGCTGGGGAACCACAGGGCACAGGGTTGGGGTGAGGATACACCCTGAAAGCGACACCCACCCTGAAGCCCCTGACTCAGTGGGACTGAGTCCAAGTGAAGGAGAGACAGAGGGCCTTGGAGGCCCCCACGCCATCAAGCAGATATTTCCCGTCTTACTCTCGGGCACAGTCGAACGTCCCCAGCAGACACGCTCCTGCCTGTCACTTCCAAAGGTGCCAAGCCCACAGGGCAGCTGGCAAGCCTCCCGCACCCCTGCAGGATGGCCCCCCGCGCCTCACTGTTCTTCCTGCCCAAGAGACACACCCTCCTCTGCACAATTCAGTGGCATTCAGTGCCTTTGTGACATCGTGCCTGTACCACTCTAGTTACAGAAACTTCTGTCACCCTAAAGGAAGCCCACCCCCATCAGCATCAAACCCTCTCCGGCCCCCAGCCCACCTTCCATCTGGGGGTCCCCTGTCCTGCACGTGTCCCGTCCTTGGAGTCACCCCCCCGTGGGGCCTGTGTGTCTGGCTTCTCTCTCTGAGCGTCGTGGGGTCGGGGTCCCTCCACGTGGGGACGAGTGTCAGGGTGTCCCTGATGCTCCATGTGGGTGGACACACACTGTGAACATGGGCTGTGTCCCCCTCCTGGCTGTGTGAGTCATTGTGCTGTGCATGCTCGTGGGAAAGTTCTGCCTGAACCCACTTTTGTGTCCCGGAGGGTACACGCCCAGGAGGGGAATTGCTGGGTCATGTGCTTGCGTATTGAACTTACTGAGGAAACCCCTCCCCACGCTGAGCGTTCTCTGCTGCTGGAGCTCCCCAGGCCAGTTGCTATCCTCACCTCAGGACCTTTGCACAAGCTGTCACTGCTGACCAGACATTGGCACTGCTGGTCCCCCCTTTGGTGTAGTCTTACTTGAAGGTCACCAACATGGAGAGGACATTCCTCGCCACCCTGGCAGTGGGAAGCCCTGGAACGCCTCTCCCACCCCTGCTTGTTCTCATCTGTGCATGAGAACCCCTTGCTGTGGCCCAGCCTTCTCTGGGTAGGTGGATAAAAATGCCCACCAATGCACCCCCTACTCAGGAAGCCCCAAGAAGTCAGGGGACCCAGACCAGCCTCAGCAGCTCCATAGGGGTCTGCCCCGGTTCCCTCCAACTTTACTCCAGGACCCCAGAGTTGCCTTGTTCCGGGACCCCAATTTCTACTCCCAGCTTGCCCCTGTCCCCAGTAACCATGGACATTTCTCTCTACCTGTGCTCCCACTTGGGAGGCCCTGGACAGGGGCTCAGGGCTGACCCGCTGGGAGACAAAGGCTGGGAGACAAAGGCAGGCGGGGAGGAAGGCCGGTTAACTGATCCCTCCGGCCAACCCCCTGGGCCTCTCCTCCGGGTTCCCACGCCCCAATCCCAGGGATGGGGGGCCTCGGGCGCGAGCCCAGCCTGCGGCAGGCGGCCCGTGTGGAAGGCCGGCGCACCCGTCCGGCTGGGCCCCACTCTCGCGCTGCGGGCCGGTCGGGGTCGGGGTCGTGGGCGTCGGCTCCGGGCCGGCCCCACCCGCGCGGAGGCTGCCTTCCACCCCCACCCACGGCCCAGGCGGCCCTCCGCATTCCTCCACACCGCAAACCACGAGGAATGCAGCCCTGCCCCCTGCTAAATCGGGACCAGCTGTTCCCAGGGCCTGGACCCCCAGCCGGCTGGGATGGCTCAAGAGGCGCACAGGGGACAGCAGCCGGTCCCCGGCCAGATGCCCGCCCAGCCGGTGCAGCTCGCGAGTCCCATCTCTCTCCCCTCGCACCCGGTAGAATGGACCGGCCGGGCCTGGAAGTCACGGGAAGCTGCTTTGCACTGGGCGGCGGCTCCCCAGGGACCCTGGCGGGCTGCCGGTGCCCCACCCAAGTGGCCGCCCGGAGCCGCCACCACATTCCGCTGAGACAGCCGCATCAGCCGCCTTCCACTGTCTCCGGACGGGGGCCCAGCGCCCCGCCGCCTCCCCAATGCCCAGGGGAAATGCCCGGCGGCCCCTGCGGTGCGCAGGTTCGAGTCCCCACTCCGCCGCTCCTACACTGGCTCCGGGCGACTCACGCGATGTCTCGGAGCCCCGGGTGCAACGCCTGGGGGCGCAGGGTGGGAGGGCACGCGGGCCCCTGGGTGTTCAGGAGTGAGGTGCGGGCTCGCGGCTGGAGGGGAGCCCCAGGCTTGCGCGGTGACCCCGCCGGGCTCTTTGGCTCGGAGCAAGCCTCCGCCGACAGTCCAGAAACTCCCCCTCCTGTCTGAGGCCTTGTGGGTGCAGGTGCCTGTTGGGGGCTGGCAGGACTGTGCCCTCAGCGTGCCGGGCAGGCTCCGGCTGTGCGCCCACGTTCCCAGCTGCCTGGTGGGAGGAGGCGGAGGTGGTCAAGGATGAGAAATCCCCTCCAGCTGAAGGGCCTGGTGTGGGTGTCAGGCCTAGGACTGCCCCAGGTCTGGGGTGGCCACATTCTGGTTCCCCTTCCCTAAATGGGAAACCCCTGCTGTGTGACCCCACAGAAGTGTCTATGTCTCTCTGAGACAAAACCACAAGTAACGTCTTCCTCAGAAGCGTCTCCCCCCAGCGGCACCAGATCTCCAGGTGCCCAAGTCCACTTCAGGGGACCCCAGGAAGCCCATGGACTTGTCCCTTTAAACTTGTCATCGGAGAGCAAAGAGAATGCAGAAGGGAAAAGCAGGCCCACTTTCCACTGGTGTCCCCCCTCCCAGGTGTCAGAGATGGGGAAATTCCTGTGGGAGGGGGACCCACACCAAGCTCAAAAAGCACTCCCCCCCAAAAAAAAAAACACCGCCTGCCTCCTTCCCCTCCTAAAAGCAGAAGTGTGCCTAGGGGAGGAGACGGGGTGCTGGGGTCCCCTCAGAACATCAGGGCTTGAAGTGAGGGACCCAGATCTGGAGACTGAGAGTAGGGTGCAGGGGGCTTGGGGCAGGGAGGCCTGGGGAAGCAGGCGAGGGTTGGTGGGGGTCGTGAGACCTAGCCTCTCCAATGCTGACGGAGATGCCAGATGCCAGACCTCACTGCCCCCCCAGATTTGAGGGGACCTCCAGGAGTGCCTCCAGGAAGCAGAAGGATCACCCCTAATCCAGGTCTCAGGGCTCACTGCCTCCTAGATATTGGGGCGCCTGCCCCCTGCCCAGGAGCCCTGCAGAAGTGAGGCCAGTTAGTGCGGATACGGGACACCCCTCACTCACCCGACTCTTGACCTCGGCCGAAAGCCCATAGGAGGGCCCCTTGTTGAACTGAGTGGAGCTCATGGCCGGCAGGACGGACAGGCGGGCGGGCGGGATCCACGGACCCGACGGCGGGGCGCAAGGCGGGCCTGGCTGGGGACGCGCAGCGGCCACGCCCCCGCCGCTGATTGGCCCCGAACGTACATGTCCTTATAAGGCCAGGCGGCGAATTCCTGTGGCCGCAGCTTCCTGAGCCCCCTTGGCGCCCAAGGGGCGCCCCCATCCCGGAGGCCCGGAGGAGCCCTCGACCCTCTGAACTGACGGGAAACTGAGGCAAGGAGGAGCAGGGGCTCTGGACTTGCAAAACTTGGCGCTCCGTCCCGGTCTTTCTCTCTCTAGGCTGTTTATTCTTCAGAGAATGGGAATGTTGGGTGAGACCCTAACTCCCTTGGGGGCATGAATGAGGACCCCTTTCTTCCAGTTAGAGGTGCCTCCTAGCCTAGCATCCCCCG
Source organism: Solenodon paradoxus (assembly GCA_004363575.1). NCBI lineage: Eukaryota > Metazoa > Chordata > Mammalia > Eulipotyphla > Solenodontidae > Solenodon > Solenodon paradoxus. The sequence continues at coordinate 20,646 of RJWH01006680.1, forward strand.
CCCAAGAACTCCCATAGCTGAGTGGTGGATTAATTAACCGGGAGGGGGGCGCTCCCGGGTAGGGAGCCATTGGAGATGGGGCTTTGATGGTTGAATAGTAGTTTGCTGTCCCCGAAGGTATTCCTGTTCCTGGTAGAAGACAAGTCGCAAAGATATGAAAGGGCTGTGGGTGAGTGGAATCAGGTAGAGATAAATTGGATTGGTAGGGGAAGAGGGGACATGAGATGTGGTCTTTAATTTCTGGCTGAGGGGTGATGGGGAATTTGAGGGGAGGAGTAGCAACAAAGAGTTGAGGGCAGAAGATTCCTTAGGGGACGGGCTGAGGTTGCCAAACGCATCAGGCCAGACTCAGGCCATGAGAGCTCAGTTTCTGATGTCTGCTTGTCCAGATAAACCAATAAATGGATAACAGAAAAAATTTACTTATTCAACAACTCACTCATACACTCAGTTATTATACACCTATTTATTTATCCAAAGCTCCCTGCCTGCTATGGCATTAGGGCCAGTCCTTTCCTAAGTGATGCTGGCTCCTGGGAGACCTTGGCTCTGGCCCTAACCTTCCCTGGGAAGACAGAGGCAGGCACAGACTCCCCCTGCCTCATGTGAGCATGTCCAGGACAGACAGAGGGCTCAGGCCTGGAGAGGGAGTGGCAGCTCTGATGGAGGGGACAGAAAAAGCTGTGTGTAATGTGGGGTGTGGGAGATGGGGTTTCGAAGCACGAATAGGAGTTTGCCACGTTTGACCAGTGGCTGATTGGGCTTTGCGAGGACTCAGAGATCACTAATCCCTGCACTGTCCCTAGCGGGACACTTCTTCCTGACATTCCAGTCACTGGAGTCCATTTACACTGTCTCTGCCTGGTATTCTCCCACCCAATTCATCTGAAGCCTCCTCTCTTCAGCCTTCAAGTCCTAGCTGGATGGTGTTTTTTTTTCAGATCTCAGTTTCCTTGTCTGTGAAATGGGGCTCCTGGGAGGCATCAGCCATGAGACAGTGTGGTTCAGCATGGGGACAGTCCAGTTTGTGCGTGTCTAGGCAAGGAGCTGAGGGTCTCATAGATGCTTGCACCCTCCTGTCCACCCTGTGCCCCCCATAACAGACGTGCTTCAGGGCAGTTAAACCAAAACCACCCATCGGGCAGCCCCGTCCTCCTGGCCCCTTGGCCTTACGTGCTGGAAAAGTGGACATGAGGTCCATGCTTTGGGATTTTTCTCATCCTGCTCAACTACGGACACTGGCTTGCATGGTGTGCAGAATCCTCTGCCGTGCAAGGCCCTCCCACCTTGCAGTGCTGTTAAGCGCATTACTCAACTGGAACTCGGGGTGTTTTTTAAAGGAAAGGTGCAGGCAGGAAGAAAAGGAAAGAAGCAACATCTAATTATTTTACTTAGTATTCATTTTGATTGTTCCCCCTGGGTTGAGGGGTCTTGAACCTGGGTCCTTAGGATGATATGTGTGAACTGTGACCAGTGGTCTTATTCCCTAGGCCACCAGGGCACACCTTGTTGTTGTTGTTTTTTTAAATTGTTATTTAGTTAGTTGTTTATTTTGGCTTTCTGCCCTGGTCCCAGGCCTCCAACCCAGTCCTCCAACTCTCCATGGCCCACACACCAGCATCTCAGATGCCTGAGTCACAAAGTCACACCCTGTGTTTCCATTTTTAAGAGCTAGAAATTAATTAAAAGCCGACTCTTCCCCTGCACGTGGGGGTCACCCAATATTCGCGTGTCCCCGGTGTCACCAGCAGTCAGGACTTGAGTTTAGGCCTCCTCTGCCGCCAGAGCTACGAAGCTGAAAATACTAAGTATCAGATTTTTCATGGAACATCATGTGTCCACCCCAGGTCTAGAGCCTCAGCCTCTGAGACCCCAAGAAATCCACACTCAGATCGCCCCGAATCCCAAGCCGGGGGCTCTAGAAGCATAGAATATTAGAAGCCGAGAAGGGAGAGGAGGGAACTCAGATGGAGGGAAACTTGCGTTTGGGTGAAATTCTCAACCCCCCACCCCTCCCCGGGAGTCTGGGTTCAAATCCCATTCCCGGCTCCCCATCCTGCTGTGTGACCCGCGTGGTGACTCCTGACCCCTCTGCCCCTGGGCCTGCTGTCTGCTGAGCTCCCCTGCCCTTCGGTGGCTGCTGGTGCGAAACGGGTTAACGCGTGGTGTCGGCCACGGGGTCATCTGGCAGGGGCGTGTTGGGAAAACATATGCCCACGTCTCGGGCTTCAGCCTCTGGAATCTGGCGGGGACGTCTGTCCGGGCTCCTGCAGCTGAGGACCTGGGGTTTCTCCGGGGAGGAACCCCCACCCTTCCCTTTGCCTAAAGGGCTGGACTGGGCGACCCCTCCCTGCTGTGTTCAGTCTGGTGGGACCGAGGCGGGTCAGGGCAGGACCTGGGACTGGGGCGTCTGGGTGGGAGGGTCAGATGCCCTCTATGCCCCCTGCTCGCCAGCAACTCGGCCGTGCTCAGCCCTCTTGACACCGAGCAGGAGGCAAGACAAGATTACTGGCCGCGCTGCCTTAGAGGTTGAGTACGCTGGGAACAGTCCGCGCACATCTCAAGGACCCGGGTTTGCGTCCGGGTCGCGGGGTGGGGACAACCAAGATGAAGAAGGAAAATAAAATATATGAAAACGCTTCTACCGCCTCTCTCTTCCTGCCTGCCTCTTTCCTTAAGAAAACAAAAACAAAAAGCAAGGGTGCTAACTGTAAAATTCCGGGGGTGGGGGTCCCAGTCCTGTCTTGCTTACCACCCCGCTTGGGCCCCTCATTGCCCCTCCTCCAGCCCCACGCGATGATCACCCTCTCAGCGAGCCCCCCAAAGCCACAGTTCTTCTTTATCTGATTAAACAACCACGAAAAAAGCCCCAAAACTTAAAATAATCAATAATAATAAAAGAATACATAATAGCCCATGACTTGCTCCCACCCCACCTCGGTTCTGGGGTCCACCCATCCCAGCCTAGAAAGGAGCATCTTCTGGGTGTGGCCTCTCTCTCCCTTTTGGTTTCGATTCTTTCATTTTCTTCTTAAAAGGAAAAGTGCAGGCAGGAATGAAGGATAGTAGAAATCTTTATTGTATTTTTGTTGAGTCGTTCACGCGGGTAGTTTCCTCGCTGGACTGGGGACTCCAACCCAGGCGCATGTGGCCTTGCTACTTTTGAGGCGATATTTCCAACCGCTGTCCACCAGGGGGCGCCGTGGTCTCGATTCTCAACTGCGGGGTTTTCCTTTCCGGGCGGTGATTTTCCGGGGAGGCCGCACGGTGGGGACGTCTGCGGACGTCTCACCTGCTCTTGCGGGCGCTAGTGCCCCTAACCCAGAGCGAAATACTACTTTTCTTTCTCTTTGCAAATAACAAGTGATTTGGAAGGGACCCTAACCATGTCACGATTACGCACTGGTGGGGCGCCCCCTGGCGGCTCAAGACGCTAGCGTGGGAAACTCCGAAAGCCCAACGAACTGGATTCCAGACCCGGGGCGGGGTGAGAAACCGAAATGAAACTAAATTAAAAAGCTATTTCCTTCCTCTCAAAGAAAAAAAAAGGCGCTTTTATTGAGTAACTACTTCATGCCAGAACATTCTCTATGTAACACGAAGAGAATGACTTTTCAGTTTTGGTTGAATGGCCCTGTCCATCTGTCGCTGGCCAGGGATCCAGGCTCTCAGCTCTGTGAAACCCGGCAGGCGGGTAGATCTGGAAGGCGGGTCTCTGCCCCTGACTGCCCAATTCCAATGAAGGCAGACCCCACCCACCCCCACGCTCCACCCTTGTACCTGTGTGCTCCCTATCATCAGAAAGTCCACTTAGCTGCTGGCCTGTCCCCTGTTGGTCCCTGAGGTTTCAGGGCAAAGAACATTACTGTTACCAAACCAGGTGGTGCCAGCCCTGAAGCCTACCTGCAGTCGACCTGGGTGTCCATTGTTCTTCTCGCCCACAGGTCTGGGGTGTGGTCAACGCTCACCTTGACTTGGAAGGTGGGAGAACCTGGCATACAATAGTCAGTAACCAAGGTGGGCTCCTAGGACTGCCTTCGCCCAGTTGATTAAAAGATGAAGGGTGGGGAGAGCGTGTGGTTAGAGGTACCACGCAGCCCTGAGAAGCTGTGGAATATGACTTGTGGAGTTCTATCCGCTCCAACATCCCGAGATGGCCTCAGGTTGCAGGGGTTGGCAGGGACAGGGACCTAGGAGTCACGGCGCAAAAGACAGGTGCAGGTTTGAGTCGTTTGGCTCCCAGAAGGAAAAGCAGAAAATTACCGAAGGACTTGGCTGGCACAGGGTAAGGAACAGACACCGCCTCTGGGTAGGAAGCCAGCAGGACGTGCCCAGCGTTCTGTGACGTCAAAAGTTGCAAAATATGGAACGCTTCACGAATTTGCGTGTCATCCTTGCGCAGGGGCCATGCTAATCTTCTCTGTATCGTTCCAATTTTAGTATATGTGCTGCCGAAGCGAGCACAAACACAGGAGGCACGGCGCAACTATTTGAAGGCCAAATATAAAAGTATTTTACAGTTAGGTCGATTTCCCGAAAGCTCACACTCGGCGTGGCTTTCTAAAGTGCCACGGAAAAATACAACCCGAATCCATTACGCTTACTCTGGAGAGTCTGGGGTCACGACGAAGCCGTCAATTTTTGACTCATTCAAAATTTGCGCAGCTCGTAGCCCCTGCCGAGACTTCTGGGAAAAATATGCAAAACCCCCGATGCAGCCCCGCCCACCCGGCGCGCGCTCCTGCGGGCAGCTGGGCCGGGCGGGGCCGCCGCGGGCTGGCCGCCGCATCCCAGCGTCCCTCGCGGGTGCCGGGCCGCTCTGGCCCTGCGCGGCGACTCGCTGGCTCGGCGGACGGCGGACGCGGAGGCGGAAGATGGCGGCGGCGGCGGCCGGGAGGCTGCTGGAGCGCGCCGGCGGGCGGTCCACGGCGGCGGGTAGCCGCCTTCGAGGGCCCGCGGGCCGTTAGGGGAGACACTGCCAGGCATGTCGGAGCACGCGGCGCCCGGGGCCCCGGCGCCCGGGCCCCCCGGCGGCGCCGGCCCGGCCCCCGCGCGCGGGCCCCGCACCCCCAACCTGAACCCCAACCCGCTCATCAACGTGCGCGACCGGCTCTTCCACGCGCTCTTCTTCAAGATGGCTGTCACTTACTCGCGCCTCTTCCCGCCCGCCTTCCGCCGTCTCTTCGAGTTCTTCGTGCTGCTCAAGGTGACCGCGGCGCGCCGGCCCCCGGCCCCCAGCCCCGGACCTGGCCCCCCACGCCCCGGCGGCCGAGCCCCTGGGCCCGTCCGCGCGGCCCGCGACCTGACACGGCCGACGCCCCCGATCACGGCTCCGGGACTCGCCCTGCTCCGGGCCCGGCACCTCCCCGACCTGTCGGCTCTGGCTCCTGGAGCCTGGAGCCCCGCCTCCCCAGCCTCCCGGGCCTGCTGGCCTGGACCCCGAATCCTTGGGCGCCCCCGGAACCCAGGCCGATGAGGACACCCCCCGCCCACCCTGGTCCTGGCAGCGCGCCCCTCACCTCCATCCTAACTCCCCCGCCCCTTCTCCCCGGGGCGCTCCCCTGCCGGCCCCTCCCCGGGCTCCCCGGGTGACCTCCCCGAGGTCGCCTCCCCGGGCTTGGTCCAGCTCCTGCTGCTGCTCAGCAGGATTAGCAGGGGGCCCTCCAAGGACCTCCTTCCCCGCCTCGATGGCTCACTGTGTCGTGTCCCCTTCCTGTCCTCCCGAGAGGCCCAGAGGTTTCAGCTGGGAGCTTGGCCAGGAAGGATGGGTGAAAAGGGACCTGGGCCCCTGGGAGGAGGGGTCTCCCTAGGGGTTCCTGAGCAGAGAGGAGAGGTCTGTTGTCATCTGACCTGTCTGAGGAGACAGGCAAACTCCCTTTCGTTTCTCACAAGCTGGCCAGGCCCAGGGGTAAAGTGAGCTTTGTCCCCAGGAAGAACAGTGACCCTTGGGGGGCCGGGTCGGTCAGGAGGCTGTGCCTGTGGAAATTGGTGACCAACTGCCAGACCTGGGTGCAGGTCCCATCCTGCCGCAGCCCCCAGAGGGGTTCCTGAGCCTCCCAATGCTTTGTCTGCAGCTCTAGCCTCGGGGCTGGCTGTGGAGAGCCATGCTGGTTTGGGGAGTCCCTGAATGGTGTCCTGTTTCTGGGGCCTTGGAGGTGGGGCAGGGAGCTCAGCCTCCCTGAGGGCCACCCATGTCTTCCCCTCCACCCACCTGGTGGGTCGGGAGGGCTGTGCCTCCAACCTGCCGGCCCCAGTGACCCCCTGTGCCTTGTTCACTGGGCGGTGAGGTCAGGGCCAGCTGGCCTCTGAGGCTGCTTCAAGTTCCAGAAAGCTCTGCTGCTGTGCTTCCGGCTCCATAGCCACAGAGCCGGGTCCCCCGACTTCCTCCGCGTTGCCTCTTCCTGTGCTGCTGCGCTTCTGGCCTGCAGCTGGCGCAGACCCTGACCCACCAGCCACCCGCCCTGCCCGGCGTCCTTTGGGACACTGGTGGACGGGGGTTGGAGGCCTCACTGCACCTCTGCTGGTTCCCAAGGGGCTGCAGTGTTAGCCCCACTGCAGCAGCCCTCGGCATCTGGGCCTGCGGTGGACACTGGGCCCTGGACCGACCGACCCTGCATCAGCACTGAACGCCCCAGGGTGGGAGCCTGAGAAGTCCGCTTGCTGCTCCTCTCTGGAGGCCGCACGTGCAGCGGCTCTGAACACGTGCCCCACGCTAGGCCCCAGGCACCCCGGACCACTATCGCGGATAGGGGCTGTGCAAAGGCCCTGGGACTGGCAGAACTGCAAGGCCAGAGCGACTGGAGCGTTGGGAGTGTGCGGTCATCAGCTGCTGAGGCTGTCCCCGGGCTGCCCCCAGGGCTGTGAGGTGCTAGGCCCAGTGCACCCTTGCCTGGGGAAGGCCTTGGGAGGCTGAAGCTGCCTCTGCCAGTCTGTTCTGTAAAGGGGGAACGGAGGCTTCGCTCAGGATGGGTCTTCTTGGCAGAGTGATAGTCTCCTCCACCCCTACCTGCTTGGTCCAGGGTGATAGATCTCACCTGGGGCTATGGTCAGGGGAGAAGGGTGCTGGAGTGGGTACCAGGTGACACTGGGGGTCCCACGTGCCCTTTCTGCAGGACAGGTCAGGTCCCCACACAGCTGCAGAGCCTCCCAGTGTGACTCCTGGCTCTGCTTCGGTTTCCTCCAACCAGTCAGAACCATGCCTGCACTTGGCCATTCCCCGGGTCAGCACCTCCCGGCCTGGTGCCATGCAATCCTTGCCTGGCGCGGACGCTGTCTTGGGCATGGTTCCCGAGGAACCCATGTCCCGGCCTGGGGAGGTGTGAGACGTCTACGTTTCTCTTGAGAGGGGGCTGGGGGGCCCGCAGAGGAGCGCCCTGGCCTGGTTGGTCCCTGGCTCCACACCGACCAGCTGAGCCCTTCCCCGTGGAGTGGGGTTCGGGCGTAATACCCTGGACAGTGTCCAGGGCCAGGTGGTGGCACTCAGCCGCTGGGGCTCCGTGTGGAACAAGTCGCTCCACCATGAAGTGAGGTGGTGGCCCTTGGATGTGCCTTCTGCGAGCCACACATTTGGTGGTGCCCCTGCAGCAGAGTCTCCCAGGACAGAACCAGGCCTGTGTGGGGCCCTGAGGCTGTCAGCTGCAGGTCCGGGCTGTGCTGTCCGGCTCCGCCCCCTGACGCCCCTCCCCGGCGCCCGCAGGCCCTGTTCGTGCTCTTCGTGCTGGCCTATATCCACATCGTCTTCTCCCGCGCGCCCATCAACTGCCTGGAGCACGTGCGCGAGCAGTGGCCGCGGGAGGGCGTGCTGCGCGTGGAGGTCCAGGCCAACTCCAGCCGCGCGCCAGTCTTCCTGCAGTTCTGCGCCGGTGCCCGTGGCCTGCCCGGCTTGGCAGTGGAGCCCGGTGGCCCGGAGCCGGAAGACGACGAGGACGAGGACGAGGACGAGGAAGAGCTGAGCATGGAGATGTTCGGAAACAGCTCCATCCGGGTGAGCTGAGCGCGCCGCCCGCCGGCCCTGCAGAAGGCCCCGGAGCCGGGTTGCCGTGTCGGGCCTGGCCGGGACCAGGCTGGTGGCCCCTCAGCAGAGGTGGGCTCCCAGCAGCTACCCTGCTGACTGCCGGTCTCTGCCCCGTAGTTTGAGCTGGACATCGAGCCCAAGGGGCTCACACCGCCTGCTGGCGCCGCGGCCCTCAACAGCAGCCAGGACTTCCCTTTCCCCGAGACGCCCAGCAAAGGTACGTCCTGGGGCGAGGCTCTGGGCCTGTTTCCCTGCCTGGCAGCATGGGGGGCCCTGGGAGAGACTCCACTGACCAGCTGTGCAGGTGGGAAGAGCCCTCCCAGGGACGCCCGGCCAGGCCCTGGCTGACAGCCACCCGCCCCTCAGTGTGGCCACAGGACGAGTACATCGTGGAATACTCGCTGGAGTACGGCTTCCTGCGGCTGTCCCAGGCCACGCGGCAGCGCCTCAGCATCCCCGTCATGGTGGTCACGCTGGGTGAGTGCAGGCCTTCCCTGCCCAGAGCGCCCTGCAGGCCGGGCGGGGTGAGGGCCCCACCGCCGCAGCCCTCATGCGCCTGCCCGCAGACCCCACTCGGGACCAGTGCTTCGGGGACCGCTTCAGCCGCCTGTTGCTGGCCGAGTTCCTGGGCTATGACGACATCCTGATGTCCAGCGTGAAGGGCCTGGCAGAGAATGAGGAGAACAAGGGTGCGTGGGCCCCACCCCTCTGCGGCCGGGCTCGTGGTCTCCGAGGCCAGCGCTCACTGCCTGTCCCGCAGGTTTCCTGCGCAACGTGGTGTCCGGCGAGCACTATCGCTTCGTGAGCATGTGGATGGCCCGCACGTCCTACCTGGCAGCCTTCGTCATCATGGTCATCTTTGTGAGTGGGGGCGGGGCGGGCGGGGCGGGGCGCCTGCAGCGCGGGCTCACCGGGCCTCACGGGGCCTCACTTGCAGACCCTTAGCGTGTCCATGCTGCTTCGCTACTCACACCACCAGATCTTCGTCTTCATTGGTGAGTCTCCCTCTGGCCTGGCCAGAGGGCTGGCGGGGTGGGCTCGCCCCGGCCCCCAGGCCCCCTGCCCACCCCGCCCACCTTGGGTGCCTCAATCGGTCTGCCCGCCCGCCGCCCTCTGCCCGCAGTGGACCTGCTGCAGATGCTGGAGATGAACATGGCCATCGCCTTCCCCGCAGCGCCCCTGCTGACCGTCATCCTGGCCCTCGTCGGTGAGGACCCGTCCGCGCCCACCCCGCCCACACGCCCCGCCCTGCCCAACCCGAACCCCTCTGCCCCTAGGCATGGAGGCCATCATGTCCGAGTTCTTCAACGACACCACCACAGCTTTCTACATCATCCTCATCGTGTGGCTGGCCGACCAGTACGACGCCATCTGCTGCCACACCAACACCAGCAAGAGGCACTGGCTGAGGTGCGGGGGGCGGGGCCGGCGGGGCGGGGCCGGCGGGGCGGGGCCGGCGGGGCGGGGCCCGCGGGGCGGGGCCTGCGGGGCGGGGCGGGGCTCAGCGCGCTGGCGGGCACCGAAGGCCGCAACCTTTCCCACAGGTTCTTCTACTTGTACCACTTCGCCTTCTACGCTTACCACTACCGCTTCAATGGGCAGTACAGCAGCCTGGCCCTGGTCACCTCCTGGCTCTTCATTCAGGTGAGGGCTGCCCCGGGCGCGCGGCGCGGGCGGCAGCGCACCGCCCCGGCTGACCCGGCTGCCCCGGCTGACCCCGCTTCCCACAGCACTCGATGATCTACTTCTTCCACCATTACGAGCTGCCGGCCATCCTGCAGCAGATCCGCATCCAGGAGGTGCTGCTGCAGACGCCGCCGCTGGGCCCCGGCAGCCCCGCCGCGCTGCCCGATGACCTCAACAACAACGGCGCAGTCCCTGCAGCTCCCGACGTCGCCGGCCAGCCTCCCGCCCTGGGCCCCAGCGGACCGGGCACTGGCGGGGTTTCTGCACCGTTGGCCGAGGCACCCAGCTCCCTGGTGGCTGCTGCAGCCTCCGTGGCTGCGGCGGCCAGTGGCGACCTGGGCTGGATGGCAGAGACAGCCGCCATCATCACGGACGCCTCCTTCCTGTCGGGGCTGAGCGCCTCCCTCCTGGACCGGCGGGCAACTAGCCCTCTGAGCCCTGGCGGGGGGCTTCCTCAACCCCCTCAGGACAGTGTCCCCCTCAGTGACTCCCCAGCGCCTGACATGGGGCCCCTGGCTGCAGGAGTGAGCAGCCCTGGCCCTGCAGCCACAGCCCCAGTGGACACCCCCCCAGAGGCGGGGTCCTGAGGTGCTGGCTGCTGAGCCGCCTCTGACCCTGGCTGTCTTGGCCGGGTGGGTGTGACCCTGCCGGAGCACGTGGGAGGCTGTCCCCGACGGTTCTGGGCTTCCCCAGCCTGCCTTGGTGGCAGTGGGGTTCATCAGGTTGGCCCAGAGGCCAGCTTCTGTCCCTTGGGCATGGACCTGCCCTTGGCCTGTCCCTGCCCTGTTTGTGGTGAGCCTCCTCTGCCAGCGCAGCGAAGCAGACCCAGGAGCTGGGGCAGAAGAGGTGAGGGGCTCTCTGGAAGGTTCTGGAAGGGGTTGGTGAAAGGTATGGAGCGAGCTGTCCCGGGGCGCAGAACCAGGGCGGGGCCCTCGCTGTCCCGACCAGCTCAGCTGGTGCTCCGTGCCTTTTCCAAGGCCCCCGCCCCCGCGTGTGAGCCAGGACGGGTCCCGTGGGCTCCCGCCTCGGGCATAGGCACAGGAGGGCACCTGCATCGAAGGCGGGCGCTGGGGTGCAGCCCCGCGCGGGCAGACGGCAGGCGAACCCATCGCTCGGGAGGACTGGTCGGAGCGCTCATTCCACTATTTAATTGCAGCGTACAAAATTGTGTTTGTATATAGAATAAACTGTTGACGGCGGCGCAGAGTCTGTGCGGGGCGGGCAGGGTCAGCGGGCAGCGTTGCCCTCGCAGGCCTGCAGCAAGCGCAGTGGGCGGGCGCGGACCCCAAGCTGGGCCAGCAGCTCTCCCCGCCGCACCAGGGCCTGGCGGAGCCGCTCCCTCGCGCCCTCGATGCGCTGCTCCAGCTCCGTCAGTTCGCTGGGCTGCGGCGACAGGGACACGGCCGGCGGGCGGCCGTTAGAGCAGAGCCAGAGGGGCCCCTCGGGCGGCCAGGCCCCCTCTGCCCCTGAGGCCGCGGCGGGGGCGCCTTCTGCAGGCTCCAGCAGGAAGCGTACGCGGCGCTCCCTCGCCACGGTCCTGCGCACTCGTGTCCAGCCGCCGGGGCCGGCAGGCGCCACCGACTGGTCTTGCTGCTGCTGCGCCTCAGGAGCTCTGGGGACGAGAAGGGTGGGTCAGTGTCCCCGGGGGCGGGGGCGGTCGCGGTCGCATGTAGTCCTGGGACGGTTAGCTGGGCTGGGCTGGACGGCCTACCTGTGCTCCAGCCCCTCCTGCCCTTCTGGCGGCGGCGGCGGCTCTGTGTTGAGGGCTCTGTGGATTCTCTGCAACAGAAAGGCCAGAGGGTTGGGTGGTGGTGATTGCCGCCGTCCGCGTGTGCGTGCATGCCCGCCTGCCCGTCTCACCTGGCTCGTGTGCAGCCAGTACTGCAACTTGGTGCCCTTGCGCATGCGCGGCAGCACCAGGCGGTAGAAGACGTGCTCCCCCAGAGAGCTGAGCAGGGCGCTGCCCAGGCCGAGGCACAACAGCACGAACAGCCCCGAGAAGTGGTAGATGCCCATCTGCAGGGTCTGCGGCGGGACACGGGCAGGCCCTTGGGGAGGCAGGTTGCGCCAGAGCAGGGGGCGAGGGCGGGGGGGGGGGGGTTGGGGCTGCAGGCCCCCTTGGCAGGAAAGGGCTCCCTGCATTGGAGGGAGGAGGTTGCATGGAAGAGAGGGCACTGGGCCGCGGGTTTTACAGGATGAAAAGGAGTGCACAAAGAGCAGATAAAACCGTTGGGAAGGAGCAGGGAGCTGGCTGTCTCCACCGAGATCCACACAGACTCGGGCCCACCTTGTGCACCCTGTCCGGCCCTGCCCACCTCTGTGACGGCGATGGCCCTCTTCCCACAGGGCACCATCTTGTACCACTTGTCATGCAGCAGGTCAATGAAGCCCGAGGATTTGTAGCGGCTGATGAACTTGGACAGGTTGGAGGTGAGCGGCGAGTTCTGCGGGAGTCCGATGCCGTAGCCTGGAGGAGGGCAGGGTTCGGCCGGCTGGACACAGCCTGCCCCCCCGCTGCCCCAGGGTCAGCGACTCCCGAGCCCTCACCCTCAATGGCAAAGGGCTTGCCCACGGTCAGCAGCTTGCAGTCGGGATCGATGGAGACCTCGTACTCGAGGAGCGACTTGTCCATGACGAAGGCATTGAGTTGGGGGGGGTCGCTCCTGCGGGGCGGAGGGGGGACGCGGGGTCAGCGGTCCGCCCGTGCGCCCTGGCCTGCACGTGCACCCACGCCAGCGCGCCTCACGTGAGCATGGCGACGCCGTCGGGCGTGGTGGGCGCGCTGTGGCGCCGCATGTGCGCGTACAGCTCCGGGAAGCTCCGCTTGACGTAGGCCTCGGCGCTGCTCTCCCACACGGTGCCGAAGTGGAAGCCCGGAGGCGGGCGGTGCAGCTGCGGGCAAGGGGCGGGCGGCCGTCAGCGCCGGTCTGCGTGGCCTCTCCACTCACCCCGGCTCTCAGTGGGCTGTCCCGGGCCCTGCGGGCGGCCGAACACCCCCACTGTCCCAGGGGTGCCCCGTGTGATGACCACAGGCGTCCAGAGCCCCGGGCGGCCCTGGTGCCTGAACTCAGACCTGTTTTCCGTTCCTGTCATCATGCCTCCCTCAGGTCCCCAAGACCCAAGTGGGATGGGGCCTCTAGAGCAGCGCCATCCAGAACCTCGTGGTGCTGCGCTCACGTGGCCTCGTAGCCCTACATTGGAAAACAGCCACGCATGGCCAGTGGTTCCAGCGCCGGTTTGGGGGGCAGGGGGCACGGGGCATGTGGCCACGGGGCTGGCTAAAATACCTGCCCACCTGCCACACACCCCCTTTTCTCCCACGGAGCAGGGGAGAGTTGTTCCCCGCGGTGGGGCTGCTCGCATCCTCGCCAAAACCACCGCGGGTACGGCGGGTTCCTGGAGGGTCCAGGAGACTTACGGGGCATGACAGGCTGGGCCGGTGCAGGCACCCGGGCGTGAGTTTGGAACTGGGAACAGGATTTGTTTACGTGCCCATTACCCCCTATCCAGGAGCGTCCGTTAATAATAAATATGGTGCGTCCTGCTACAGTAGCCGTTAGGTCTGCCGCCTCCAGATGAGCTCAGTCCTCGTACATGCTAAGGGCCCGGGTTCGCTTCCCCACCGGTCAGGGGAACAACCAAGATGAGCAACTAAATAAAATAAACGCTTCTTCCTCCTCTCTCCTGCTGCCTGCACCTTTCCTTTAAAAAAAAAAAAAGTATCAGCGCGCAGGGGCGCGCACACACATACCTCTGCCCCCGCCCCCAAGGAGCCAACCGTGTAAAGTAGGTAGAGTTGAGGATCCGAGTCAGGAAGCGAAAACAAGAAGCACAGTCAGAGGCACCTCCTACTCTGCTCAAGAGGCTGCAGGCGAAATCCCCGCCTTGGCAGGAGGTGCCGAAACTCCCCTGGCGCCTCCTTCACCGCTCCTCCCAGGGGGTCTGCGACGCCCCTCTGAGAATGTCCCGCCCAGCTGCCGTGTCCCCGCCCCTCCTTTCACCTTCCTAACGCAGAGGCTCGCCTCCTGCGCTTTGCAGTTTTGCCCCCAGGGACCCGGGGGTTTCGTCTGCCCCGTCCCCAGCTGGGCGCCGCAGGGTGCCCGTGGCAACGCGACCGGAGTGCGGGGATGCCCGGGATGCCGCGGCTGAGCGAGCGGGACCCACCTTGGGGTCATGGATCCCGGAGAGCTCCTCGAAGGTCTTGTCCCCGACCATGACAGCGGCCAGGTTGGCCGTGTAGCTGGACAGCACGAGCAGACAGAAAATGGCCCACAGGTTCATGAGGAGGCGCCCGGTGGGACACTTGGGCGTCTTGCTGGAACCCGTGCGTCCGAAGAGGATGGCGTAGCAGAGGTTGAGGGCGGAGGAGTAGGAGAAGACGGTGCCGCGGTTCCGGCCGCGCGGCGTCAGCCCATAGGGGCTGCGCCACTCGTAGAGCGTGAGGAAGAGCGCGGTCAGGTGCAGCGCGGCGAAGACGCCCAGCCACATGGACCAGTGCAGCGGCCACATGAAGGCGCCCAGCGGCGAGGCGGTGTCCCGCGCCCGCACCAGGATGCCCAGGCTAGTGGAGAAGAAGGGGCTGCTGAAGTCCATGACCTGCGAGCGTGCCGAGTTGATGCTGAAGCTGGTGACAGCCATGTGCGCCCGGCCAGCCAGCAGGTCGCCCACCAGTCCTGTCCAGCGACCTTCCCGCAGGGCGCCGTACTTGCCGTCGCCCACGATGTACAGCTCGAAGGCGAAAGGCGCGTCCTCCGCCAGGCGCTCCAGCAGGTCGATGCAGTAGCCGAAGCAGCAGCGGCGCAGCGCCCGCGGCACCGAGCCATTGGCCAGCGCCGCGAACAGTGCGTCCAGGCCGGCGGAGTCCAGGGTGGTGCCGGGGTCCAAGCACAGCTGCCCCGCCGGGCACTGGCCATCCTCGTCCGTCTCCCGGGCGAACACGAACGGGTGCTCCACCAGCGTCACCACGCGCAGCTTGGGCCGGTCGCCGCCGCCTGACGGGGGTGGGGGCCTCATGGCGCCCCCGGGCTCCGGCTCCAGCCGCCCGTCCCTCCAGCGGCCCACTGTGGCCCAGGCCGGGCCGCCGCGCGTGTCCTGGCGCAGACTCCACACCCGGAAGTGCCGGGCCACATGCACCTGGGAGGACCCCGTCACCCACACTGGACCCGTGTGGCCCTGGAAGGACGTGTTGGCCAGGAACCTGCCGGGTGGGCAGTAGGGGTGTCAGATGGGCAGGACCAGCTCCCCACGAAGCTCAGCTCGCTACACCGGCCAGGTGACCTGCCCGCAAAGGGTTTTGCTTTCCTTACCTGGAACTCTTCTTTCCCTCTATGCCCAGCCAACTCCTACACATCCTTCAAAACCCAGTGCACTATATCCCTGACTCAAAGTCACTGACTCACCTCCAGGTCAGTGGGACCTCCTGACTCTGGGGCATTGTCCACTTCTTGGAGCCCTCCCTGGCATCAGGTGGACATGCCAACCGAGCTCACCTAGTTCCCTGCTCTGTCCAGTTCCCCCACTACCCATTCTATGGCCTGAACCTACTATCTCAGGCTTTGCCTGAAGAGACTACCTCAAGATGTTTTCCTGCAAAGCATACCTTGGGAATCTTGGAGCAGGCCTGGGTGAGCTGTGGGTAGTGGACGCGGTGGCCCCAGGGCCTTCTGAAAGAGGCCAGTCCCTGGGGTTGTGGGAACCAGCCCGGATGTGGCTCAGAATGCCCACAGGTGGAGCTGAGCCCAGCTGCTACTCTCCTGCTTCTCCCAAGGCTCCTGGTACTCCCCTCCTGGAATCCTATTTGGGGGCCAAAGCTGTCTGCTGTGGGGACACGACGCCTGGACACAGTCAGTGTCCCAGGGTTGGGCAGCCTCGCAGAGGGACCCCACTCACCGAGCCAAGAATCTGCCCGAGGATTCCGGTCCCGCGGGTCGTGGGTCACTGCAGTTGACCAAGACCGGGTGGAGGGCGCGCTCCGGCTGCAGCTGCGCCGCGCTGCCCAGCGCCCGCGCCAACAACTCCACCGCGTCGTGGACCGCGGCCTCCAACGGGGGGCGCTGTACCTCGCCCAGGGCCAGCAACCCCGGCGGCAGGCCTTCAGTGGGCAGCGCCTCCGCAGGCAGCGGCGTACCCAGCAGCCAGCGGGGCCCGGGGGGCACCGCGCGCAGCACCTGCCTGGCTCGGGCAGCGTCACAGCCCAGGAGCACGGCCGCAGACACCGGCGCGGCGCGCCCCGCTGGAGCCGCCAGCGGGGCCAGGAGCTCCCGCAGTTCTGCGTAGCCGGCGTCGGGTCGGCTCAGGTCCAAGACCAGCTTCGGCGCGCGGCCGGCCTGGGTTGTCCAGAGAGCGACCAGGCCGCCGGGGTCCCGCACGCGGCAGAGCACCAGGCCGATGTCCGTCCAGGCGTGCGCCCGCAGCACGGACACCAGCACGCGGAGTAGAGTCTCCAGTGGGCAGGGCCAGTCCAGCTGCAGATGGAACGGGTTCTGGGGAGGGGTGGGCACGGTTAGGGCTGGCGGCCTCCGCGTCCCACCTCACCTGCCCACCCCACCCCCCAAAATATAGATGTCACCGTTGTGGCTGCATTGTGCACACACACACACACACACACACACACACACACACACGCACACACCCGCCACACCCCCATATTGAGTGGTGCCCCATCTCCACGGAACAAACTGCCTCCTTGGGGAGAACTCCTGGCTCAGACCACCATGGTGACCACCAACTTTGAGGCTTCTTGCTTTTCTCCACTTGGAATGCCCTTCTCCCTGCTATGCCAGCCAACTCCTACACATCCTTCAAAACCCATTGCATTGCCCCTCTTCGATTCAGACATGCCCCATGCAGAACCCCTGCTACTCTCTAGCGTTTCCTAGCCTGAGTCCCTCCTTTCATCCCAGCCCCCATCTGACCCCACCCCCACTCGTCAGAGCCCTCCAGGGCCAAGGACTAGGGCTCCATCATCCCACACTGGGCTCACACGCCAGCCAAGCCAGAGCCTTCTCCTGACCTTCCTCACACACCCTTTGCCATGCAAATCAGGGGCATCCAGAAAATACTCCCGATTCACTCAGAGCATGAGAAAGGCACACTCTTTGTCAGACACCTCAGGTGGGAAGGCTCTTGCCAGGATGCAGGCAGGTGCCAAGTGCTAGCCGACAGTCTTGGGGCCGGGTGGTGCCCTGGCAGTTTTCCCCTAAAAGCATGACCGTTCAGACTGCAGGGGCACAGTCCTGGAAGAGGCAGCAGAGGGCGCCACAGGTCTGAATTGGACCCCACCTGTCTCCCACCCCGCTGGGGGCACAGGGACTGCAGGTGAGGGGACCCCGCCTGCCCTAGGCGCAAGGTCTCCCCTTCCTGAGAAGGGACGGGGAGAGATCTGGATCTCGTGGATGGTCCCATCGTCGCTCTTGTTCTGGTGGGCCCTCCCTGCTGGCCTGCTGGGGGTCTTTCTCTGGGACATGACAGGGGCCCAGGGCCCTGCCTAACACCCT
Source organism: Solenodon paradoxus (assembly GCA_004363575.1). Lineage (NCBI taxonomy): Eukaryota > Metazoa > Chordata > Mammalia > Eulipotyphla > Solenodontidae > Solenodon > Solenodon paradoxus. Next base: position 37,842 of record RJWH01006680.1, read on the forward strand.
TCTCGCCTCCTTATCCCGCTCTCTATTTTCGTCCCCAATCCAGGCCTGGGGATCGAATCAAGAGAAAGCGCCAAGGACACAGGGGGTGGCCCTGGGGATTGGGGCCTCCGGGGACTGTGGGGTGGGGATGGCCTCGCCCTTGAGGGTCTCTGGAGAGGTGGTGGGGGCTGCAAGGAGGAAAGTCTGGACCTGCTGAGCCCGAACCAAGAGGGGGAGAAGGAAGACCCCCTTGCCCTTTCCGCCTGCCGGGAGCCGGGCTGCAGGACCAGGAGGCTCCCAGAACGCTGGGGATGTGGCGGTGGGGCTCTGTCACCGGGACCAGAGAGGGAGCTGCACCGGATTTGGTGCCCCCAAGGGGGCTCCTGTGGGTTCCGGCATCGGGGCTCCGGAGGCGTTCCGCGGGGTCCTGGAACCACAGGCCTAGGCTTCTAGGCCGCCCTGATTCCAGACTGCGTTCCAGGTCTGCACGCTCCGGGGACGTCGGGGCCTCCGCGATCCGGACTCTGAGTCCCCGCGCAGCCCGACTCCTGGGTATCCCCCGGGACTCCGCCATCCGGTCCCCCGGTCCCCGCGTCCCGGGAGCGTCCCGGGGCCTCCGTCAGGCGGTCCCCGGGCGTCTGCGCGTACCGGGGCGCCGAGGGGCGCGCGCGCCTCCCGCCGCAGCACGCTGAGCACCGGGGTCTCCGTGGCGGCCGCCAGGAAGTGCAGCTGCAGCAGCTCGGGCCGAGCGTCGGGAAAGGCCAGCACCGCCGCCACGCCGGGCGCCGCCAGCGCCTGGCACAGGCCGCGGGCTAGCGAGGCGGGGTCTCGGGCGGGGGGCGCGGCGGCCACCAGCTCCAGGCTCAGATTGTGCGGCAGCGGCGGCGCCTCGGCGGCCCGGGCCAAGGCGGCGCGGGCGCGGGCGCGGGCGGCGGGCGCACGGGGCAGGAAGGCGCCCAGGCGCACCGTGCCCCCCAGACGCGCCGGGACGCCGCAGGGCTGCGGGTGTCCCCCGGCGGGTCCGGGCCCGAGAGCCAGCACCAGGCCGAGACACAGCGTCCGCACAAACTCCATCCCAAAGTTGCCGGCAGGCGGGCGCGGCGGGGCGGAGTCGTGGGTGCGACCGCGCGGGGGCGGGTCCCGCGCTTCCTCCCCGCCCCGCGCCCGTCGCGCTGCCCCCAGGCTAGTGCGCCGTCGCCACTTGGGAGGAGTCCAGCCACTCTTTGGTGTAGGAAGCGGAGGCTGACGGGGATGACCACCCCGAGAGGCATATGGGACCTAAGCACTTCTTCGGTGCGGGCAGTGGCCAGCGAGGTATTTCCCGGTTGTACGGTATTAGCACCAGGGAGGGATTTCGCCTCCAAATCGCCCCCATACTACCCGACTTTTCCCTCCTGCCTGGGAAACTAAAGTCCAGGAGGGTCAGGACTCCTCTCTGTGGATACACAGCAGCACCTCCCACCATCAGGAAGCAGTGACTATCCAGACCAACCCGCCTGAGTGTGCACTCTGGGGAAACTGAGGCAAACATGGCTGATGGAAGCCTAAATGGCAGAGAGCCTGCCGTCCAGCCCTGGCAGGCAACATATACTAGAGAACTTGTCTTCAACCGTCAAAACCCAGTGATTAATGCCCCCGATTGTCACCTAGAAAGAGGCAGACTCCCCACACACCCCATTTACGCTCCATTTCTACATTAACTCCATGACTCACTGTCATCTTTCATTTTTTTTGTTTTCTCATGGGGCAGGTCTGGCTTGTTAACTGTTGTCTGGTGCTTGCACATAGTAGGTGCTATGCTTGCTGCAGAAACAACTGTTTGGAATAGAGTGGCGACTTGGTCAAAGCCCCCTTCACTGCCCCGGAACCTTCCATAGCTCCCTAGTTGACCGATACCCAAGTGGCTCTGGACCTCCCCACATGCCATGGCCCCAGTTCTGGAGGGCCCGTCATGCGGCGGGTGCTCAGTAAACACCTGCCAAGTCGGGCCCCCCAGCGCTGGCCCAGAATCAACCTGTGATCCGCAGATGGCGCGGCAGCTGCCGGCTGGGAACATTCCGGCTTAACAAATGAGACTCCATTGGCCGTGTTTCCTCGCACAGAAAAGTCATCTCCTTTTGGCACCGGGTGGGAGAAGGAGAAGTAGCACTAGACGAATTGAAATGCTAAATGCTAGCCAGTCAGCAGCGGGGACTGAATGCTGCCGCCGGTAATGAGGGCTGCGTGGCTGGGTTCCGAGTGACAAGGAGGTCACCTCGTCCAGTTGTCTCAGGACAGGGAGGCTTTCCCAGGGCCCCGACTTTGGACCCCTCTGAGGCCTCTGTTGTACTAGGGAGCAGCCCCCACCCCCACCCCAGGACACCTACTTACACTCCTCCAGAACCTTCCATCTTCTCCAGCTGACACTCGGCCCCATCACACTCCCTCCCTCCCCCAGCCCAGTGCCACCACCTCCTTTCTGTCTCTGTGGCTGTGACTTCTCTAGGGCCCTCCTGGGAGGGGTCCCGCAGGATGTGTCCTCCTGTGTCTGGCTGATGTCACTATCATGTGGGAGTGAGGGTCAGTCTCCTTCCTGTTGGAGGCTGGGTGACGGTCCAGGGTGTAGGGGACAGTCTCAGCCACCCCCCCAGGTGGCTCCCACACCCAGGCCGCTGCGAATGCAGGTGCATCCCGCTGTCCCGTGAGGTGCATGCGCGGAGGGGGCTGCGGGTCTCCCGGCTCCACACAGCCCTGTACAAGGGACCCTGGCTGCTGTCAGGGCGTTGGAGATGGCTGTCCCCGCGGGGGAAGGCGGGCTCGCTGTGCTGTGACCACGGGGTGCTGTCACTGTGCCTCTGGTGGTGCTGCAAGCCAGGATGGAGTGGGGGGGTCAGCCTGTGGGGTCCCCTAAACAGGATGTGGGCAAGTCCAGCCTGTCTCAGTGCTGTGGGTGACAAAGGTGCCTGGGGGCAGAGGCTGTGCAGGGAGGGGCTGGGCTGTGACCCCCGGGTCTCCGGTAGCAACAGCCAGCCCAAGCTTCAGGACGGGGCCAAACAGCGATGAAGGTCTCTCTGATGTACCTGCCCCGCCCAGGCCCAGGAGGGGATGACCCCGTCACAGGGAAGGCGGCCAGCCTGGGAGCCGAGGCCCACCCAAGGTCGGGGTGACCTCAGCCCCTCCCTGTGGTGCCGCCCAATCCCTGCCTGGTATGGTCTGAGGGGAGGCTGGTGCCCACCCGTGCCTGGCTCTGCGTGGCCGGTCAAGCATCTGCACTGCGGGTGACCCAGGTCTCACTCAACAGGGGCCCCCAGGAGGCTCTAGGACCCAAGGCGGCAGCTGGGGGCCTCTGGACTCTTGGGAGGTCAGGAGGGGGTGGGGCCCAGGGAAGAATGCAGACCTTGAGGTGGCTGCCAGGAGTCCGCAGCCTGGCCACTTGCCAGGGCCTGCTGCGGCACCCGTCCCCAGCCAAGGGCACCGGGTTGGGGTGGTGAGGCCGGGCACAAGGCTGAGGCCCCACTAGGTGAGGGCCCAGAGGGCCTGGGCAGTGGTGTGGCCTACAGGGGAGGCCGCCCTGGGCCCACCTGTGGTTGGAGGCCGAGGCCGGGCATCTGGGGCGGGGCCTGGCCAGGAGCAGGGGGAGGTGCCGGTGGGCTCAGGACAGGCGGAGAGACCACCCTCTCTGCCCACGACCAGGGGCCAGGAGCCTCCGCTCCTGCAGGTGCCTGGAGAGGACATCAAGGGGGTGGGCCTGTGTAAGGCAGGGACTCAGCGTCTGGCCACAGCGGCTGAGTCACGTGGGCTTTTCTGGATCATTAAGCAGACGGTCAGTCGCGGGCAGCGCCGGCAGCTTCCCCCACGGCCTCGGCCCCCGCGTCTGGGCTGGGCTCCAAGCGCTGCTGGCGGCTGCAGTGTCCCCAGACTGATCCTCAGGCCACCCGCATAAGAGGTTCCCACTGAGTGGCCCGCGTGAGCGTCCCTGGGGACCCCAGGTCAGCGGCTCTGACCCTGGTGGTCATCCCATGCCCCTCCTGCCCGGTGACGCGCCTGCGGCTCAGGCTGGCCGACCCCGTTTCCCCCCCCACCCCCTGCCCGGGGTCCGCATCTGCAGAACCTGAGACCCAGCTTCTCTCCACAGATTTTAAAATACCCACTTTTCGGGTGCCCTGCCGAGGCAGCCCTCCGGCCCTGGGGGACGCTCAGGGGCCCGGATCTGCCCTCCCACCAGCACCACACACAGAAGCAGAAGAGCTTTCAGTCTTTTCTTCGAAAAAGCACCAGTCCCACAGACCCCGGACTGGAGGCCCGCCGCACCCGCCAGGCGGCCGGCGCTGGCCCGACGCTCACTTAGCCGGCCGTGTAATCATGCGCGTGGAGAAGTCAAACAGGTCGCGGTTGATCTTGCGCAGGTTCCGGGCCTCGTCCTCCAGCTCGGTCACACGGATGCGCAGCTGGTCCTGGCCGCCCAGCACGTTCTGCGGGGACCTGGGCTCAGGGGCGGGCGCCCACATCCGGGAGGGGGCCCCACCCCTTCCAGGATGCGCCCCGCCCCCCCTTCACGCCTCGCCGGCGCGCCCCTCTCACCTTCTCCATGGTCCCGCACATGACCGCGTGCAGCTGCTCTGCCCGCTCCAGGTAGCTGGGTTCTGAGCCCTAAAAGGGGGTGCTCCCTGATTCTCAATCACCCCAGTGCTGTCCTAACCCTGACAGAGGGAGACTGACGCTTGAACCAGGGTCCCCAGGCACCCTACTGGGGTGACAGCTGTCCAGGCCGAAGGCTCCAAGCCCACTCCAGGCAGGTCAGCCAGCCCTGGGGCCTGGTGAGCACACGGCCCTTGGCCGAGGCCTCGTGGCCTGCAGGCCAGCCTCAAGTGCCCACGGGAGGGGCTGGGACAACCTGGGGTCACTGGGGCCCAGGAGGGACAGCGTACTTGGCGGTGGAGGCCCAGGCGCACAGTGAGGCCTCCTCGGAGCCGCTCATCCCCGTGCTCAGCGCCCAGCAGGTGCTTGTTGAAGTGGGGCAGGGGCAGCCCAGGCCTGGCGTCAGGGCTCAGCATACTCGCCGGAGCCAGCAGGATGCGGGCGTTGGTCACCGGGCCTGCGGGGCAGCCACCGTCAGGCGGGCCCTTCAACCCTCGTGGGCCCACCCGTGCCGCTGGCCTACCTTTGAGGGTCACCGTGCGGATGCAC
>RJWH01006681.1:0-50677 GCA_004363575.1 Solenodon paradoxus
ACTTACTTTATTAAGTATATTCCAAGGTATTTGATTCTTTTTACTTTTATTCTAAATGACGTCATTTTCTTGATTTCATTTTCTTCTAGTGTGTTGTTTACATACAATAATTCTATGGACATTAGTTCATTGATTTTGTGGCCTGCCACTTTGTTGTATTCATTGATTATTTCTAATATTTCTGACAGTTTTTAAGGTTTTCAATATATATGATCTTGTCCTCTGCAAATAATGAGGTTTACTTTCTCCTTTCCAATTTGGATTCCTTTTATTTCTTTTTCTTGCTTAATTTCTCTGGCAAAGACCTCCAATGCGATGTTAAATAGCATTGGTGAGAGTGGACAGCGTCAATTTGTTCCTGACTTTAGAGGAAATGCTTTCAATTTTTCATCATTGACTATGATGTTAGTTGTGGGTTTTTCATATGTGACTTTTATTAAATTGACTTATCAAGAAGGTTAATATTCTCATTTTATGAAGGGCTTTTTTATCATAGATGAATGTTGACTCTTGTTACAAGCTTTCTTTGTGTCTATTGATATGACCATGTAGTTTTTTCTCCTTACTCTTTTTGTCTATTGATATGATCATGTGGTTTTTTCTTCTTACTCTTTTGATATGGTATATACATTAACAGATTTACATATGTTGAAATATCATTGCATCACTGGGATAAATCCTATTTGGTCATGATGGATGATCTTTTTGGTGCACTGTTGGATTTGGTTTGCTAACATTAGGTTGAAATTTTTTCATCTATGATCACTGGAGATAATGGTCTGTAATTTGCTTTCTTGGTGACATCTCTATCAGCTTTTGGTATCAGTGTGATGCTAGCCTTTTTGAAAGTATTTGGCAGAGTTCCCTGTTATTCAATATTTTGCAAGAGTTTGAGATGAACAGGTATTAATTCTTTCCTGAAGATTTGCTAAAACTCATTATAAAAGTCATCTGGAGCACAACTTTTATTTCTATGGTGACCTTTGATTTTATCCTCAATTTCCTTGCTTGTGATTGTTCAGATCAAGGTTTCTGATTCTTCCTGATTCAGTCTTGGTAGACTATAGTTTCCTATAAATCTTCCCATGTCCTCTAGGTTGTCTACTTTGTTGGCAGAGAGTTGTTCATAGTAGTTTCTTAGGATGTTTCACATTTCATAATGTTTATATGTACTTTTTCTGGTTTCTTGAAGTAGGCCTCAATTGCCATGAACTTCTCTCTTAGTACGGCTTTTGCTGCATCCCCTAAATTCTGGTAGCTCATGTTTTCATTCTCAGTTTTCTCTAAGTACTTTTTACATTTCACTTTGACTTCCTTTTTTACCCGAGTCATTCAGAAGCATATTGTTTATTCTCCAATTACTTTGGGGTCTTACACTTTCTTTTTGTGGTTGATTTCTAGTTTTAAGCAATTGTGTTCAGAGAAGATGCTTGATATGGTTTCAAATTTTTAAAATTTCTTGAGACATGTGTTGTGTCCCAACATACGTATCCTTCACAATATTCCATGCGCACCTCACAACAAAGTGATATCTGTAGTCATTGGATGAAGTGTTCGATATATGTCTATTAGAACTAACTGTCCCAAATTGTCATTTAAAGCTGCTGGTTCCATGTTAATTTTCTGCTTGGTTGATATGTCCATTGTTGTAAGTGGGGTGTTGAAGTCTCCTACTATGATTTTGTTACTGTTGATGTCTCTTGTCAGTTATAATAATACTTATTATTTTTGCTTTCATTTGGTGCATATATATTTATAAGTGCTATGTTTTCCTTCCGGATTGGCCCTTTAATCATTATAGTCCTTCTCTGTCTTTTGGTATGTTTTCAGTTGTAAATCTGTTTTATAAGATATAAGTATGGCTGTTCCTGCTTATTTTGCGGTTACCATTTGACTGTAGGATTATTTCCAACTTTTGAATTGTTTATCTTTTGAAGGAAGGTGAGTTTCCTGAATCAGGAGAGGATTGGATTATGCCTTTAATCCATTTGGCCACTGTGTGTCATTTGACTGGTGAGTTTAATCCGTTAACATTTAGGATGATTATTGATATGTAGCTGCTTATTGCTATTTTGTGATTTGTCTTCTGTATGCTGTAGAGACAGTGACTTTGTTCTTCTCTTTGTCTTCTTAGTTGGATTGGGTTGTTGTATTTTTTATTGGTTTCCCTTTTTGTTTTCTTCTTTGCTTTTTCCCTGGAGTTGTATTTTGAGGTTACCCTGAATTTAGCAACAAGAAATTGATGTTTATTTGCTATTTTTATTTGAAAGCATACTAGTCTTCCACTCATTCAAACCATCGACATTTTTGTTTTCTTCTCCTGCCCACTTTTAAAATTTGCTTGCTGTCTTGTAGTTTTTAGGTGGGATTTCTTTTAAATTCACATAACACTTTACAGTAATTTTTGTAGAACTGGTTTTGTGGTGATAAATGCCTTTAACTTTTCCTTATTAGAAAAGCTTTTTGTCATTCCTTCATTTCTGAATGATAATCTCGCTGGGTATAGTATCTTAAATTGATAATCCTTGTCTTTCAGCCTTTTGAATATATCATGCCATTTCCACTTGGCCTGTAAAGTTTCAGTTGAGAAATCTGCTGACAATCTTATGGGGACTCCTTTGTGTGAGACCCATTTTTCTGTGGATGTTTAAAGATTTTTTCTTTACTCTGTATCTTTGATGTTTTAATGACGATGTATGTTGGTTAGGTCTGCTTGGGTTTTGTTTGTTTGCTTGTTTGTTTGAACAATGAGCTTCTTGGATCTGGAAGCCTGATCAATTCTTCAGGTTAGGGAGGTTCTCGACCTTTATTTCTTCAAATACAGTTTCTGCTCCCTTTTCTGTCTTCCCTTTCTGGGACCACTATAATGCAAATGTTGCTTCTTTTACTGCTATCCCATAAGTCTCAAATGCTGTCTTAATTTCTTTGCATTCTTTTATCTCTTCCATAGGTTGCTTGAGTGCATTCCTCTGCTTTATCTTATAGCTTACTGATTCTATTGGAGGTTTCATTCATCCAGTCTTGAATCCCTCTATGCACTTCTTTAGGTCAGCTATTGTGTTCTTTCTTTTTTTGACATCTTTTTTTATCTGCTTCACTTCTTCTCTCTCTTGTTTGTTCTTCTCTTTTTCTTCCTCTATTGTTTTCTTGATTTCCATGAGTATGTTTATCACTTGCCCTACATTCATCCTCCAGCAGTTTGCTGACATCTGTACATTCAGATTCTTGCTTGAGTTTTTGCTTTCTCATATATTTATCTGTGACTTTCCTGTGGCATTTTATATATGTTACTGTGTTTTAGGTTTTCCTACAGTGGTGGCCTTGTGTAGGTTATAGGCTTGCATTGAGTAAGCCTTGATCTTGGTTTGGATACTGGTATTTCTTGAGTTTTGTTGTGTCATGACTGGTTGGATTCGTTGAAGTTCTTTTGTAGGCCCTCAGTTGCTGCCCAAAAGTTCAACCTGTCAGTTTAGATTTGTGTGGGGGATGCAGATCCTTACCCCAGCATCCTGGCTCCCAAACTCAATGATTACCTTGCTGGTGATGCACAATTTGCCATCAGGCTGCAGATTCACCTGCACCTACCAGGTGGCACTCCCGGATAGCATTGATGGTTTCCCCATCAATAGGAGACTTCTCCCTTTAAGCCTGAGTTAGGAATTTCTGGTCCTTGGGATATCTGGTTGGCAGGGTTTCTAGTGGGTGGTTCCTGTACCTCTGCAGCAATATGGTGGAAGGGTGGTTGGTGTTCAGAGATTCTCCTCACTGGCTTCCATTTCTGAAGGAGCAGTGTAATTTTCCTGCTGGGCCTCTTTATAAGGTAGACACAACTGGCTATTTCTTAGGCTGAAGGGGGAGACACAGCTGGTCATGATCCAGGCTGATTGGTGAGACAAGGTGACCCTGATCCAGGCAAATTGGTAAGACACAGTGTGTCCTGATGCAGACTGTGGAGACACAGCTGATTCTGATGTATGCTATTTGGGGAGACACAGCTGGACCTGTTCCAGGCTTATTGGGTAGACACAGCTGATGACAATACTGGCTGATTTTGGAGACACAAGTTATCCTAATCCAGGCTAATTGGGGAGACACAGATGACTCTTACTTTATCTGATGGTGAAGACACAGCTGGACCTGATCCAGGCTAATTGGTGATGCACAGCTGATCCTTTACCAGGCTAATTGAGGAGACATAATTTGCCCTATCTAATTTGGGTAGACACAGATAGTTCTTGTCTAGCCTGATAGAGGAGACACAGATGGCTCTTAGTCTGATGGGGGAGACACAACTGATCCCGAACCAGGATAATTGGGGAGACAGAATGGCTCTTACAGCATCCTAATTAAACTGGATCAGAATCAGCTTTGTCTTCACCATCAGAAAAGTAAGAACAACCGTGTGTCCCCTGTTAGACTAAGAGCCAACTGTGATGCCCCCATCAGGCTAATTCAGGACTAATATGTGTCATCCATAAGCCTCTATCAGGAATATCTTAGTCTCTTCAATCAGCTTGGATCAGGAAAAGCTTTTTCTCTCCCATCAAATTAAGTAAGAGACAGCTGTGTGTCCCCCTTCAGGCTAGATTAAGCTAGATCAGGACTGTGTCTCACCCATTGGACTAAGAAACAGCAATAATTCTCTCTCCTTCCAGACTATATTAGGACCAGTTGTTTCTCATACATCAGCCTGGTTCAGGATCAGCTTTGTCTGCCATCAGCCTGGATCAAGATCAGCTGTGTCTCCTCTATCAGACTAAGAGCCAGCTGCATTTCCCCCATAAGACTAAGTCACAGCCAGCTGTGTGTCACCCATTAGACTAAAGGCCAACTGTGTCTCCCCATTCAGTCTAGATAAGGTCACCTGTGTCTCCCCAATCAACCTATATCCGGACCAGCTGAGTCTATCCCATCTGACTGAGGCCCAGATTTTCTGCCCCATCAGACTAGGTCATGAACAGCTGTGTTTCCCCAATAATCTTGAATCAGAGAGATTTCTCACCCATAATACTACATAAGGGCCAGTTGTGACTCCATCAGGGTAGATCAGAACAACTGTGTCTTCACATCAGCCTATATCAGAATCAGCTGTGTCTCCCCCATCAGAATAAGTAACTCCCAGCTTTGTCTCTGCTATCAGTATGGAGCATGACCAGATGGATCTCCCCAGTCAGTCTAAATAGAGCCACTGATATATCTCCAATTAGCCTGGATCATGATCAGCTGTGTCACCCCATGAGCCTCCATCTGAATCAGCTGTGTCTCCACCATCAGCCTTAGTAAGAGCCAGGTGTGGCTACTCATTCAGACAATATTAGGACTAGCTTTGTCTGCCCCATCAGAGTAGTCAGGGCTATCTCTGTCTCCTCCATCAGATAGGTCGGGACCAGATGTATATCCCCATCAGCCTGGATCAATTTCACCTGTGTCTCCCCAATTTGCTGGATCAGATCAAGCTGTGTATCCCCAATAAGCTTGGATCAGGGCCAAATGGTTCTCTCCTATAAGATAGACTGGCCCCTATGTCTCCCCAGTTAGCCTGGGTCAGGATCAGCTCTGTCCCACCAATCAGCCTGAATCAAAATCAGCTGTGTCACCCCAGTAAGCCTAAATCAGAACCAGCTGTGTCTCTCAAATAAATCTGGATCAGAACTAACCATGTCTCTGTCTTGCCCATCAGACTAAGTGACAACTTTATGTCCCACATCAGGGTAGATGAGGAACAGCTGTGTCTCCCAAATCAGCATGGATCAGGATTAGCTGTGTCACCCACAAAAGCCTGGATCAGGATCAGCTGTGTCTCCCTTATCAGCGTGCATCAGAATCCGTTGTATCTCCCCATCAGACTAAGAGCCACTGTGACTACCACATCAGAATAAGTCAGAGCCTGATGTGTCTCCCCCATTAGAATAAGTAAGGTTGGTTATATCTCCCCATCAGACTAGATCAAGAACAGCAGTATCTCCCCAATAATCTTGGATAAGTACAAGATGTCTCACCCATCAGAATGAAAAAAATTATTGATGTGTCTCCTAGATTATATTAAGTCAGGTCTCACTGTGTCTCTCCAATCAGGCTGTCTCACCCATCACACTAAGAGTCAGCTGTGTTTCTCCTATCAGACTAGATCATTACTAACTGCGTCTTGCATATCAGACTAAGAAATAGCCAGCTCTGTCTCACCCATCAGACTATATCAGGACCAGTATGTCTCTCCAACCAGACTAGACCAGAGCTGTCAGTTTCTCCCCAAATAACCTGCATCAGGAAAAGCTATGTCTCTCCAACAGTGTGATCTGGAATGAGTCTCCTGCATCAGTCTGGATGAGAACCAGCTGTGTCTACCCCATCAAACTAATTAAGAGCCAGTTGTGCCCCCCCAATCAGCCTGTTTCAGGATCAGCTGTGCTTCCCACATCAGCCTGGATCAGGTTCAGCTGTGTTTCTCCAAGCAGCTTGGATCTGTATAAGCTGTCTCACCCAAAAGACTAAGAGCCAGAGTGTGTCCTTTATTTTAGGTCAGAACCAGCAGTGTCTCCAATATTGACTGGATCAGTGCAAACTGTGTCTCACCCATCAGAATAATTAAGAGCCTGCTCAGTCTCCCCAATACAACTACATAGGGCCAAGTGCGTCTCCTCCTTTAGCCTGGATCATTATCAGCTGAGTCTCTTAATCATCCTGGATTAGAACCAGCTTTGCCTCCACCATCAGAACAAACAAGTTCCAGCTGTGTCTCCCCCATCTAGATCAGGACTAATTTTTTCTCACCCTTCATACTAAGAGCCAGTACTGTCTCACCCATTAGGCTATATCAGAATCATTTGTGTATCCACCATCAGACTAAGAGGCAATATGTCTTCACCATCAGACTAAGCCAGAGTGAGCTGTGTTTCCCCCATTAGACTAAGAGACAGTTGTTTCTCCACTAGAATAGTTCAGGGTCAGCTGTGTCTCCCAAAATCATAATATGTCAGAACAAGCTATGTCTCCCCAATCATCTTGGATCAATACAAGCTTTGTCTCACCAACAGATTAAATAAGAGCCAGCTGTGTCTCCCCAACAGGGTATATCAGGACCAGCTGTCTCTCCCCCATCAGCCTGTAGATCAGGACCAGCTGAGACTTTAATCAGCCTGGATCAGGACAAGCCTTTTCTCCCCCATCAGACTTAGTAAGATCCATCAGCGTCTCCCCCATCAGGCAAGATCAGGACTGTGTCTCTATCAGACTGAGTAAAAGCCTGCTGTGTCTTCTCCATTATGTTAGATCAGGACTCACTGAACTTTGCCCAGCAGACTAAAAAAGATTCAGCTCTGTAACCTATATCAGGACTACCAAGATCAGTTGTGTCTCACCCATAACCTGGATGAGGGCAAGATTTGTCTCCCCCATCAGATTAAGTAAGAGCCAGTTGTGTCTCCTGCATCTAACTGGATCAGGACTATCTTGCCCATCAGACTAAGAGCCAGCTCTTTTTCCCCATAAGGATACATCAGAACCAGGGTGTCTCCGTAATTAATCTGAATCAGAAGCAACTGTGTTTCCACTACCAGCCTAAGTAAGAGCCAGCTTGTCTCCCCCATAAGGCTAGATCAGGACCAACTGTGTCTCTCCTACAGCCTGGATGAGGATCAGTTATGTCTTTCAAAACCGCCTGGATCATGCTTTTCCGTGTCTCCACAATCAGCCTGACTCAGAATCAACCGTGTCTCCCCCGTCATACTATGTCAGAGTCAGTTGTGTGTCACCAGTTAGACTAAATAAGGACCAGCTGAGTATCCCCAAGCATACTAGATAGGGCCAACTCTGTCTCCCCCTTCATACTGGATCAAGACCAAATGTGTCTCCCCTGTTAGAATAATTAACAGTCCACTGTATCTCTCAAATTAGCCTGAATCAGGGCAAACTGAGACTCCAATTGACCTGGACCAGGAAAAGTTTTTCTACACCATCATACTAAGTAAGGGCCATGCAGGCTAGATCAGGACTATCTTTGTCTTGCCCATAGACTAAATAAGAACCAGCTCTCTGTTCCCCATCAGGTGAGATTAGGGCAATCTGTGTCTCCCTAGTCAGACTATATAGGGCCACATGTGTCTCCTCAATTAGCCTGTATCAGGACCAGCTGTATCTACCTCATCAGCCTGAATCAGGATCAGCTGTGCCTCTCCACATCAGACTAAGTGTCAGCTGTGTCTCCCCATCGTGCTATATCAGGCCCTGATGTGTCTCTCCAATCAGTATATAAGGCCACCTGTGTCTCCCTAATTGTCTTGGAACTGAATCAGATGTGTGTCACCCAACATGTTAATTAAGAGTCAGCTTTGTCTCCTCAGTCAGGCTAGATCAGGTCTAGCTTTGTCTCCCCATGTAGAGTAGGTCAGGGCCAGCTCTGTCTCCCCAATAAGACTAGAGAAGGCCATGTCTGTCTTCCCACGTAGCTTGGATGGAATCATCTGTATCTCCCCAATTAGACTGAATCAGGACTAGCTGCGTCTCCTGAATCATCCTGAGTAAGAACCAGCTGTTTCTATCCCAAAAATGTGGATCTGAATCAGATGTATCTCAACTATCAGACAAAGTAAGAGCCAACTGTTTCTCCTCAATCAGACTAAATAGTGCCATGTGTGTTTCCCTAGTCAGAGAAGGTCAGGACCCGAAATTTCTCTCCAATTAGGCTATATAGGGCCACTTGTGTCTCACTGAATAGCCTGGATCAAACAGATGAGTCTCCACAGTAAGACTAGATAAGAACACCTGTGTCTCCTCCATCAGACTATATAAGGATTAGCTGCATATCCACCATCCGAGTAGGTCAGGGTAATCTGTGTCTCCCCTATCAGCCTGGATCAGGATCAGCTGAGTCTAACCCATCAGACTAAGCAAGGGCAAGCTTGTCTTCCCCATCAGACTATATAAGGTCCAGCTGTGTCCTCCATATCAGACTAGATATGGCCAACTGTTTCTCTCCCATTCTGGATCAGAATCAGCAGTGTCTTCCCATCAGACTAAGAGCCATCTGTGTCTCCCCCATCACACTAGATCAGTAATAACTGTGTCTTGCCCATTAGACTAAGTAAGAGCCAGCTTTATCTCCCAAATCAGGCTAGTTTAGGACCAGCTGTGTCTCCACAGTCAGACTAGATAGGGCCATCTCTTTCTCCATAATTAGCCAGGATCAGGATCAGCGATATCTACCTCATCAACCTGCCTCAGAATCAGTAGTGTCTCCCCCATCTGACTAAAAACCAGCTGTGTCTCCCCTATCAGGCTATATCAGGAGTAGATATGTCTCCCCCATCACAAAAGGAAAGGGCGAGTTGTGTCTCCCATATCAACCTGGATAGGAATAGCTGTCTCCCCCATCAGATTAAGTAATGGCCAGATTGTCTCCCACATGAGAATAGATAAGTGCCAGCTGTGTCTCCCCCATCAGCCTGGATCAGGAAGAGCTGTTTCTCCCCGATCATACTGAGCCTACTGTTTCTAGCAGATCACACAGAGTAATGGCCAGATGTGTCTCCCCAGTAAGCCTGGATGGGATATCTGAGTCTCTCCAACAGGCCTAGATCAGGACGAAATACGTCTACACTATCAGAATAAGAAAGGGCCAGCTTGTCTTCCTCATCAGACTAGATTAATGCAAGCTCAATCTCCCCCTTCAACCTGGATCAGGAACAACTGTATATCTCACATCAGCCTGCATAGGACCAGCTGAGTCCCCCTCTTCAGACTAGATTATGGTCAGCTGGGTGTACCTAATCAGCCTGGATCAGTATCAGCTGAGTTTCCACAATAAAACTGCATCAGACCAGCTGTGTATCCCCAACCAGCCTGAATCAGGATCAGCCTGGATAAGGACCAGCTGAGAGTCCCAAATCAGATAGATAAGGCCGGATGTGTTTCCCAAACAACAGTCTCTCTCATCAGTCTAGATCAGGTCCAGCTGTGTCTCCACACTTAGACTGATAAGACCACCTGTGTAGCCCCAATTAGCCCAGATGATGATCTGCTGTCTCTTCACAATTGACCTGCATCAGAACCAGCAGTTTCTCCCCATTCAGACTGAATCAGAATCAGCTGTGTCTCCATCACAGACGAAGTATGAGCAAGCCATGTCTCCCAAATAAAACTGCATAATGCAAACTGTTTATTCCCAATCAACATGGGTCAGTGCCAGCTTTCTCTCCCCCATTAGACTAAGTGATAGACAGGTGTGCCTCCCCCATAAGGTTAAATAAAGACCAACTGTGTCTCCTAAATCAGACTATGTAGGACTATCTTTGTCTCCCCAATCACTCTGAATCATGAACAGCTGTGTCTCTTCAATCAGCCTGGATCAGGACCAACTGTGTCTACTCCATCAGACTAAGCGACAGCTTGATTTCCACATCAGATTAGATCAGTGCCAAACATGTCTGCCCCTTCATCCTAGATCAGCATGAGGTATGTCTCCTTCATTAGCTGGGATCTGGACCAGCTGTGTCTCCCCCTTCAGACTAGGTCAGGACCACCTCTGTCTTCCGCATATAAAGATAGAGCCATCTGTGTCACCCCAATCAGCCTGGTTCAGCAGTGGGTGAGTCTACCAATTAGATTAAGTAAAGGTCAAGATTTTCTCCCCCATCAGATTAGATTAGAAGTAGCTGTGTCTCCCCAATCAGACTAGATATGGCAATCTGTGTCTCTTCAATCATCCTGGGTCAGGACCAACTGTTTCTACATCATCAGACTAAATAGGGGCTAGCTGTGTCTCTTCCTTCAGGGTAGACTATGACCAGCTCTATCTCCCTAGTTAGGCAAAATAGGGCCAAACTGTCTCCCAGTTACTTTGTATCAGAATCAGATGTGTCTACCTAATCAATCTGGATCAGGAATAGCTTTTTACCCCTCATTAGACTAAATAAGAGCAGACTATGTTTACACATTTAGCCTGTATCAGTATCAACTGTGTCTCCCACATTAGCCTGGATCAGAATAAGCTGTGCCTCCTCCATAAGACTAAATAGAAGCCAACTGTGTCTTCTCAGTCAGACTAATAGGGCCAGCTGTGTCTTCCCAACCAGGCTGTTTCAGAACCAGCTTGTCTCTCTTATAAGCCTGAATAAGGACTATCTTTGTCTCCTGATCAGACAAGGTCTGGACCAGCTGTGTCTCCCAAATGAGCCAGGATAAGAACCAGCTGAATCTCTCCAGTCAGACTAGATAGGGCCAGGTCTGTGTCCCATTCACTCTAGATAGGGTGGCATATGTTTCCCAATTAGCCTAGATCAGGGTCAGCTAGGTCTCCCCCATGAACCTAAGCAAGATACAGCTGTGCTTTCCCCATCAAACTAAGTCAGAGACAGCAGCATCGCCCTTAGTAGACCAAGGAACATCTATGTGCCCCAAATTAGACTAGATAGGGGCAGTTGTATCTCCACAATCAGCCTAAATAAAGACCACTGGATTACTCCAGTGAATCTGGCTCAGAACCAGCTGTTTCTAGCCTATCAGACTAAATAAGGCCAGCTTGTCAACCTCATCAGATGAGATCAGTGTCAGCTTTGTTCTCCCATCAGCCTGGCTAGGAATCAGAAGTGTATCACACATCAGATTAAGTAAGGGACAGTTCGATCTCCAAATTCGGACTAGATCACGGCCAGCTGTCTCCCCCAGTGGCCTGGATTAGGACCAGCTGTGTCTCCCCAATCAGGCAGTATCAGAATCAGCTGTGTCTCCCCAATCAGCAAGGATCAGGGCAAGCTGATTATCCACAAGCAGATTTTAGGGCCACATGCATCTCTGCAATTGGCTTGGAACAGGTCAGCTGTGTCTCCCCAAACAGCCTGGATCAGAACCAGCCATGTATCCCCAATCAGCCTGGGTCAGTCTAGGTTGTGTCTACCACAGCAGGGTAGATCAAGACCACCTGTGTATCCCATATAAGCCTGAATCAGGATAAGCCGTGTCTCCCACAACATCCTGGATCAGGATCACATGTGTCTCCCCCATTAGGCTTGATCAGGATCAGCATTGCTTTGCACTCGGCCTTCATCAGTGTCAGCTGTGTCTTCCGCATCAGACAAATTAAGAGTCATCTCTGTCTCCCCTATCAGCCTGCATCATTACCAGCTGTCTCACCCGTAAGACTAAGGGTCAGCTGTATCTCCCACATTATATTAGGTCAGGATTAGCTGTGTCTCCCCCATAAGGCTGGATCAGTACAAGCTGTGTGTGTACCCATCATCCTGGATGAGGACAAGCTATTTCTCCCCCGCCAGCCTGGATCAGGATAAGCTACGTCTCTGACATTACCCTTTATGAATACAGTCTCTGTCTCCCCCATTAGGCTGGATCTGGAATAGCTGTGTCTCCCCCTCAGCCTGGATCACAATCAGTTGGGTCTACCCCATCAGACTAAGTAAGAGCCAGATTATCTGTCTTTCCTGTCAAACTATGTCAAAGCCAATCCTCCCCTATCATACTATTTAAGGGGCAAGTGGGTCGCCCCAATCAGCTTGGATCAGCACCAGCTGAGTCGACCCCATCTGACTAGGTTAGAACAAGCTGTGTCTCCCCAGTCAGCTGGGATCAGTACTAGCTATTTCACACATAGACTAAATGAAGTCCAGCTTTATCTCCCACATTATAATAGGTCAGGACCAGCTGAGTCTCTCCAGTCAGACTGGATCATTATCAGCTGTGTCTACCCCAGCTGAAAAATAAGGGCCAGCTTGTCTCCATATTGGAAGAGATCAGTGCCAGCTGTGTCTCCCCAATTAGCCTGGATCAGGATCATGTGTGTCTACCCAATAAGCCTGTTTCAGAACCAAACTGTGTCTCCATAATCACTCTGATCTTACCTAGTTGTGTCTCCACCATCAAACTAAGTAAGAGCCAGCTATATCTCCCATATCAGGGTAGATCAGGATAAGCTGTGTCACCCATAGCATATTGGATCAGTATCATCTGTGTCTCACCCAGTAGGCTGGATCAGGATAATCTGTGTCTCCCCCATCACACTGATTATGAGCCATATTTTGTCCCCTGATAGCTTCTGTCAGAGCCAGCTATGTATCTCCAACATACTATGTAAGGGCCAGCTGTGTCTCCCCAAACAGCCTGGACCAAGATCAGTTGAGTCTTCCCCATCAACCAGTATAAGAATCCTAAATCTAACAGAAGGAAGGAGACAATAAAGATTAGGGCAGAGATCAATGAAATAGACATCAGTACGACTACCCAAAAAGTCAATGAAACCAAACGTTCTTTTGTTCAAATAATAAACAAGATAGACAGGCCACTAGCCAGACTCACTGAAAAAGAGGAGACAGAAATCAGAAAAAACAGAATCATAAATGAAGCAGGCATAATCACAACAGATGTACAACTATATGGCAACAAGCTAAATAACCTAGAAGAAATGGATACATAACTGGAAATTTACAATATCCCAAAGCTAAACCAAGAAGAATTAGAAATCATGAACAGATAGATCACAAGCAAGGGAATTGAAACAATATTTAAAAGCCTTCCCATACACAAAATCCCTGGACCAGACAATTTCACCAGTAAATTCTACAAAGCATTCAAAGAACAATTATTATCAATCCTTCTTAAACTGTTTTGAAAATAGATGAAAATTTCCAAAAACTTTTATGGAGCCAATATTATGCTGATTCCAAAATCAGATAAAGACAGTACCAAAAAGAAAACTACAGATCTACATCCTCTATGAATATTGATTCAAAAAAATCTCAATAAAATACTAACAAATGGAATTCAACAACATATCAAGCAAATCATGCACCATGATCTGGTGGAATTTATTCCAGGGATGCAAGCATGGTTCAATATACTCAAATCAATAAATACGACATACCATATCAATAAAAAAGGACAAAAACCACATGATCATCTCAAAAGACACAGAAAAGGTATCTGACAAGATTCAAAACCCTTATATGTTATAAATCATGCAAACACAAGCAGAGAAGGAATGTAATTCAATATAATAAAGGCTACATGTGGTAAGCCAACAGTCAACATTGTTCTCAATGGAGAAAACCAGAAAGCATTTCCTCTAATATCAGGAAAAAAGCAAGGATGCCCATTTTCACCATTACTATTTAGAATAATGTTGAAGATCACAGCTAATGCAATTAGACAAGACAGAGAAATAAAAGGTATCTAAATGGGAAAAGAAGAAGTGAAACTCTCTATTCATGGATGACAGGATAACATTTATAGGTAACAACCAAGACTCAATTAAAAAGCCACTAGAAATAATAAAAATGCGGTAAAGTGGCAGGCTATAAAATTAATATTTAAATCTGTTGCATTTCTATATGCCAACAATGAGAATACAGAAAAAGAACTGAGGAAAACAATGCCATTTACAATTTCATCAAAAAATGAAATGTTTTGGAAAAAGCTTAACCAAAGTAGTGAAGGATGTATACCATGAGAACTATAGGACATTGCTAAAATAAATAGAAGATGACATAAAGAAATGGAAAGATATTCCATGCTCATGGATTGGAGGAATCAACATAATCAAAATGACCATACTGCCCAAGGCAATATACAGATTAAATGCTATCTCCATCCAAATTCAAAAGACATTCTTCACAGACATAGAACACAAAACAATGAAGCTTATTTGGAACAACAAACAACCCAGAACAGCAAAAACAATCCTCAGGAAAAACCCAACAATGGAGGAGTCATGCTCCCTGACTTCCAACTCTACTACAAAGCAATAATAATGTAAAAAACATGGTCTTGGTATAAAAATAGAAACAGATCAATGTAACAGAATTGAAAGCCCAGAAATAAACCCACATATATATGGACATGTAATTTTTAACAAAGGAACCAGAAACTTACCATGCGGCAAGGATAGTCTCTTCAATAAGTGGTACTGAGAGAACTGGACAGTCACATGAAAAAGGTTGAGACTAGAACACTACGTAACACCATACACAAAAATTAACTTAAAGTTGATTAAAGACCTGGTTTTAAGATTAAAAACCTTCAAATACATAGAAGAAATCATAGGTAAAACATTATTGGACATAGACTTAAGAGATACCTTTAGCAGCTCAACTCCCAACGCAAGGCAAATAAAATCCATAATAAACAAACGGGACTACATAAAACTAACAAGCTTCTACACAGCCAAAGAAACTCACATACAAACAGATAGGCATCCAACCAAATGGGAAAAGATATTTGCCTTTCACACCTCGGATAAGGGATTACTATCTGAAATATACAAATAACTCATAAAATTAGATAACATAAGATAATCAATCCAATAAAAAATGGGCTGGTTACCTTAATAGACATCTCTAAAAGGAAGACATGGCCAAGAGATTCATTAAAAGATGTTCTACTTCTGTTATCATCAGGGAAATGCAGTTCAAAACAATAAGGAAATATCACCTGGCAGCAGTAAGGATGGCTAAAATCAAAAAAAGGGAACAACAAGTGCTGAAGAGGATGTGGAGAATAGGGAACACTAATTCACTGTGTTGGACATGTAAAATGGTGCAACCACTCTGGAAAGCAGTATGGAGAGTCCTCAAAGAATTGAGAATGAAAATTCCATAAGATTCAATGACACCCCTACTGGGCGTTTTCCCTAAAAATACAACAGTACTTATCCGAAGAGATATATGCACCCCCATGTCCATCACAGCACTATTCACAACAGTTAAAAGCTGGAAACTGCCCAAATGCCCAACAACAGATGAGTGGATAAAGAAGATATGGTATATATACACAATGGAATATTCTGTGGCCATTAAAGGGAGAAATCTGGCCATTTCCAACAACATGAATGGACTTGGAGAGAAATGTGCTTAGCGAGAGAAGTCAGAAGGAATAAAATAGAAATGTTATGATAGCACTCATATGATGGGTATAGAGATAGAAAACAAATGAATGACATAAATGAAATAACACTAAACATGGAGAGAGAGAAGAGAGAAGAGAAGAGAGAGAATTACTCCAAAACAACTATGGACTCTTAGTGGTGGAAGACAAATAGTTAACTACAAATGAAAGGAGAAAAAAGGAGAATATTGGTAGACCTACTGTGATATTCATAAATGTCAAATTTCTATTTTGCATACCTCAAAACAGGTCAATGTCAAAATGCAATATCCCTTCAAATAAAAAGAAAAACAAAGTACTTCCCAGTTTTGACTAAGGAAAAAATAAGAATTAATCATTATGCTTCAAAGAATGGATGGAGAGTAGTGTAAAGAAAAACAAAAGACACGGACAGAATCTGACAGTTTCAATAAATATAATACAATTGCCTCAGCCAACTGAACCTTAACCTTGAACTAGTAATTCATATCATATTTATTTTTTCACACAGACTTTCTTCTTGCATAATAAACACACACAACAGAAACATTTAACGGATCTCCATGATGATCCCAAAGAACCATTCTCTATATCATGAAAACAGCAATAGAAAAATCAAGAGGATATAATTAAATCCTACTCACTGAATCATATAAGCATACTCTTTGGGTTTGACATTGTGTTATCAATGTATGGAATACAAAGATGTACCCAATTCAAGGGGGAATATAAAAGATATATATATATATATACATATATATATGTATATATATATATATATATATATATACAATCTAGTAGTACAAATTTTGATGGCCCTTTTCACAGCCAGCACTCTTCCAGTCACTGTGGTAGAGAAGAACCTAAACCTAAGAGAAGTGTTCATTCTTTAGTGAGTTTAGAATATAGTTGGTAATAATGGTGAGACAGAACACCTTACAGATTGCAAAAAACATAGAGAACTCATTGATCATCAGACTCTTTTTAAGTGCAACTAGGTTCTGAAAAGGAGATCAAATTGGACTGGATCAATAGGGTTTTCAGAATATTCTAGTTATAAAGAGTTCCTACTCAAGATTCACTTTACGGCTCTAACAGCAGTCTGGATAAACCTGATCTGGTTTAGTGCATTTGGAAAGAGATTGAGAGGGAACTGAAAAACTGGGATTAGAGGGACAGGTGGCATTAATACAAGCAGAGGAGAGGAGAAAATGTATTTCCAGGAGAATGAGGAAAACATGAGCACAGAGATGGAAATGAGCATTATAAATGTGTGAAGCAACCAGGAGAGCTATCAGGGCATGAAAGAACTGTTGAGGATATCATAGAATGACCTTATGAGGCCATGAAAGACATAGTGGTCTCAGAACAAGAGGGCTCAAAGGCCTTAAAGTATTATCCTAGTTTTGAAGTTTTATACATACTACATGAGTTGTCTTGGTTAGATCAGTTAACTGCTTCATGCACGAGTGTTCTGACTTACTGTCATGTAAGGAAACTGAGAGCAACTTGATGATCTCTCATGCTTGGTATTAAAACTACAAAAGATGATGCCTAAAGAAGGATTCTTTAAAATCAAAACAAGTCCCCTTCTTCCGTACTTCTACCAGTCTGGTGAAGAAACAGCTACTGAGTCAAAAGTAGGGTTTTTCTAGTTATCTGCAGGCATAAAGATTACTGTGTGTATGTGTGCAGATGGAGGTATTGATTAGTTGACATAAAGATGATTCATGTCCCTAGAGAAAGAAAGGTGCACGAACCTGAACACAGGGGAGACAGTCCAGGCATGCAGATGTGTTTCTTGGGTGCTTTCATGTGTTACGTGAGAGAACATGACTTCTCTGAAAGAGGTCCCTGGTCTGTGCCATCAGACGAAATAGGTGACAAAACTGTACATGAAGGTCAGTTAGGTGTGGTGGAGTGAAATCCATCTGAGACCTATAGTGACATCTATGTCATCAGGTATTAGGGTTCACTCCATACTAAATAAACGAACTTAAGCAAGCAACTTCAACTTCCTTTCTCTGAACCTCTTGGCTCCCTCATTCATCAAACTGAAGTGAAAAAAGCACCCATCCCACTTCCATGTAGAGTGGACTATTGCAAGAATAAAATACACAACATATGAGATGTTTCTGTAAACTAAAAAGTGCTAGGCCATACTTGGTTAGTTTTTATTTTTCTTAATAATAAATAAAATTTGAGCTTTCTGACCAGTTGCAATTTACTACTTTAGCGTACTCTCATCACTCCTGAAAGGTTATGTTTCAGAGAGCTAGCTATTGCCTTAACACAATATCAATACTGCAGCTAATCTGAATTCTTTGGGTTTCAATATGATTAATTCAGAAACCCAATTTTAGATGAAGGTCAGAGTAATAGCTATTTGAAAAAGAAAATAAACTGGGTTTTCAGTAAATTATCTCAGTTCTATTTTACTCTGCCTGATAGTTGGCTTTATGTAGGCAAGCTCAGTATGGTTTTCAGAATATTCTAGTTACTGAAGTGTTACCACTCAGCCTCACTACTTCAACAACTCTTGACAGAAGTCTGGATAAAGTTGTTCGACTTTAGTGTCCTCTCAGTACTAGCATTTTAATTCTGGCAGGCTTCCTCTGTTGCGCTGAAGCCAAACAAATCAAACAAATAAGCAAACAAAAATGCAGTGGATACTTTGTTGGGGCTGTAATTTCACGCAGTTGTCATTTTGTCTCAAGTTACTGCAAGATGCTCCACTCACAAGCAGGGCACACAAGCGGTTGGAAAAGGATCAGGATCGTCCAAGAGGATTTAGAGATTGCCATTCAAAGGCTGCCTTTGAATCTTCCCCCAAAAGCGACAGGGATGGAAGGTGGATGTTCTCTTCACATCCACTCAGGCAAACTAAGAGGAACTTCAAGATCACTTTCAAGAGCTTCAGTGCATGTGTGCCCACTCTCCATTAGGGACTAAGGTGCTGTGACTTGGTGTCAGCAGCTCAGGGAGGAGAGAAAATGCCCCACCCTCTAGCTTGAGCCCGCCCCTACAGGACCCCAAGACTCTCAAATCCAAGCCTGAGAGTTCTTGGCCCTGATCCCAGACCCTACCAGAGCCTACAGAATGACCTCCTCCATCCTCTAAACGCCTAAGGCCAAATTTCCCTCAGATTCTCTGAGAAGGGTGAGCCAGGACGGTCTCATCAGAGGTGGCTCCCTCAGTCTTCTCCCAAGCAGTGCAGAAGCACCTGGTGTCATTGGGAGGTGGAGATCCTCTCCTGGCAGTAGTCATGAGCAACCCGAGCCAGGACATTATCCCCAATGTAACAGCAGCAGCAGGCACCGAGGGAAAGGCATCCAAGAAGGTCATCGCCAGGAGGGTGAGAGGATCCATCAAGTGGTTTAACGTGAAGAAAGGGTATGGCTTCATCAGGCAGTATTATACGCAGGAAGATGTGTTCATTCACCAGTCAGCCATCACCCGGAGCAATCCTGATAATTACCAGTGCAGCTTATGCAATGGTGAGATTGTCCAGTTCGATGTAGTACAGAGCAAGCAGGGCGCAGAGGCTGCTAACTTGACTGGACTTGCCGGCACCCCAGTGGAGGACAGCTGCTATGCTGCCAACCGTTGCTGTTTCCGCAGGGGCTTCTACATCCGCTGCTGTGTTCCTATGCCTTCAGGTCCCAGGAATGGCAAGGACGAGGGCGATGAAAATGAGGGCATTGGTGAAGGCTTCACCACTTGTTACACCACAACCGAAGATAGTAGGCGCAGTGTGTCGACCTGCCCCCAAGACCAACGACTCACTTCCACAGGGCTGCAACTATGATGCACCATCTCTGAGTCGTCACTCCTACCAGTGGTCAATGGTCTACCCACCAGCCTGGGTCTGCCTCAACTATGAGGCCTGAGAATGCACCAAGGCGGGGGTCTGGCGCCAGCTACCTTCTGATTCGCCCTAAGGGCCGAGGCACTGCACCTGGTTTAAGATCCTCAACCAGCATCTCTGAGGAGCAGCACACACAGGGTAAGCAGATTGGATGTGAAGCAGGTAGTCCACAGCAGAGGTTCCTACCAAGGTGTGAATCCCGCTACCCCAACAACCAACTCCACCACCATCAGCAAGTGGCCAGTGTCCACCCCCAGGATCTCCCGGGAGGAGAAGACAAAATCAGGAAGTGTTCTGAAGAAACATATTTCTGTCTCTGTGGCCAAGAGCAACGTCGCTAAGGAGAACACTGAGGTTCAGGAAGCAGCTTCTGAAGCCCAGACTGATTAATAGCCAGGCTCCCTCCCCAGGTACTCCCAGTCTGGGCTGTATGTGAAGTTCTCTTCAGGATATGATGTCCTTTGGTGTCCCCAAAGGACAATTAGGAGCATTCATCTTGACTGTTAGATTTGTGCCCTGACAAAAAATGCATTCCACCTCTCAAAGTTTGAGATACTTCTATAAATACCTTCTTACCATCTACCTAGGTAACTTTGTAGTTTCTTAGTCTCTCTCTCTCTCTCTCTCTCTCTCTCTCTCTCTCTCTCTCTCCCCCCCCCTCAAACAAACACACATCTTACACACAGATCCAATTACATACACGAATCTGAATCTATTATAATTTTTAAGATCTGACCAGGATCACAACTATTTTTCTGCAACCCCAGGTGAATTAGTTGAAGTACTTTAAAAATATTTTAATTTTCAATACAAAAATGGAGATATTCTGATATTGATTATTTGACATTGTTGTGTGCTATTACCTGAGTGGTCATTTTCTCAATAAAGCATTTCATGCTTCTTTCATTTATTATAGTTGTTTGATTTTTTTGTCTGTATTGAGAGAGTCTTTTATGACCTTTTTCAGATCCAGTTTTAGCAAACATAACTATTGCTATTTTCACAAGTCATGAATTTAAGACATATTTGGTTTAACAGATGGATTCTCAGGATATTCTAAAGGATTAGAATATGAGGAGAGGGAAAATGTGTCTACATCACTTTGATCCTCTTCTGCCACCCTGACATTTGGGAGGTAAGTTGGGTGGCAGACCCAAGTACCCACCCTTACTTCTTAGACATTCTATGAGGCAAAATACAAAAAACTGAACCAAAAATCGTGTCAAGTAAAAAATGTGGTCATATGGGAAAAGAATTTGCCTTTACATATTTTTCTTTTAATTGATTTTCTCTAACACCATGTAAATATTTAATGAAAATGGGCATGAGAGTTTTGGAGTGGGGACATGGGGAGATGTTGGTGAAAGAGTACAAACTTTCAGTTATAAGATGAATAATTTCTGGGGACAGCATGGTGACTACAGTTAACAGTGCAGCATTGGATACTTAAAAGTTATTATTGTTGCCAAACAGTGGGCTCCTTAGCACCTGGGTTTTGAGGAAAGAAAATTCTTCATTGCAAGATGACAAGCCAAAAGACCGGAGGTTAGAAAGTTTGCTCTGAAATCTGTTTCCCTTACTGGGACCTGACTGAGTGTCAGGGTGAGAATTAAAGGACTGGGGAAAAGGAGAACCAAAAAATCCCTTTTTGGCAAAAGTTGACTGGTCAGTTATAACATTGTCCCTGTCCGAGGAAGTATGCATCTAAAACCAGATTTTCCTGGCTGATGGACTCCATGCTTCTATATATGCTCCTGATAGTTTTATTTTGTTTTATTCTCTCCTGTAATCTTTGTTCCTACAGAGTTACAGAGTAGAGAGCAGTAATTTGGTTCTGGGCATTCTAAGGCTCACATATGCACATGATTTTGTCCAGGTTAACTCGTGGTCAAACTCTGATGTTAAATGCAAAAAGAAAACTTGTGTTCCTTAAGCAATATTTCTGCCAACAAATCAAAACAAGTCTCTCTCATTGGCTCCTTATCTATGATAAACTGACTGAAAAGAAGCAAGCAAGGACCTGGTTAAAGCAAAAATAATTCTCTCAGCTTTAATCCCTTCTCGAGTTTAAACATTTCTCAATCTTGGGGGACTACTGGGAAAAACTACTTTAGGTACTTTCTGTTGAATTGTAGAGTTTCATCCCCAAATCCAGTTTGAGTTCTGAGGACAGCTAGTCATCGTTTTTAGATGGCAGAGACAAAGTATATTCATATGACAGGCTATAATAGTCTTGTTGCAGTTTGAGTGTATTTGATGATGTTTTCAGGTATTCAGAAGGACAGTAACAGTTCATTACAAGTTTCATTACAAGAAAATAAAAATGTTAATGTGGATGTCATATACAGATTTTAAAAATGCAGGATACAGTCAAGTAGAAAACAGAAATTTCAAAAATGATTAATAGGACTAGAATCTATGTCTACAATAACCCATTACTTAAATAATTCCTCTCAACATATGTTCTAATTTTATCAAATAATTACGGTAAAATGAGTTGCTCTGTTGTTTTCTTAAGCACATTAAAATACTCATATATACCTATTTATTTTGCTTTGCTGAATTTCTTTTAATAAGTAAACTAGATTGAGTACTTAATGGCCACTCAGGGCTCAAGAGCTATGCCAAGGTATTACTGTTCAACTGTGCTGCAATATCTGTAGGTCTGGATTCATTATTCTCTTCTCAAGTTCCCCAATATGTCCTTGGAATTGTGAATTGTCCAAAGTTTGACCTTTATTACACTACAGATAGCTCATATGGAGAACTGTGACCAAGATATCAGGCTGATTTTTTCTGTCGGCTCTGTAAGGTCAGTTTCAGTTCCTGAAAGCTGTCTCTGTCATAGCTCAACATATGATATTCCAGTCAAAGCCTCAGTGACACAGCCACATTTCAAATAGCATTTTAGAGACAAAAGCATTTATTATATTTTTGCAAATGTATGTCTATGAGTAATAAGAATATTTGCTAAAAGTTTTCACATTCTGATTGTATTTGGGAGAGAGAGAGAAGCAAAGGTTCAGTTCTGCTAATAGAATGGCATAAATTCCCCAAATGTTGTAGATTGTAGCTTATAAAGCCTAAAAACATCACTTTATTAATATGAAAAGACAAAGGATAAAAATTAATTTTTTTAAGCTGAGACATGAGTTCTAGGTACATTACTTAGTTAATATTGTTGACTATATTCCAACTGTATCTGACCTGATTGCTGTTTTTTTATCCTATTTTGATGTAAGTATTCCTGTCTCCATTAACTATTATAGTAACTTAATAATAGAGTTAACAATAGAGTAACAAGATAATTCATAGATGAATGTTTTAGCTAGTAATTAAGCAATAGGAGTCCAATAATTTCTGTTAGATTTTTCCTAAGATGCAAGCAGGGCTGGTACCAATTTTTGTGTAAGATCTCTGCTTCATATGCCACCTTCTTCTGTTTTTTTTCTGTTTAAAGTTACATTTACTATCATCATGCTGCCTTTTCTGTTACACTTTAAAACACTTGATGTTTTAGAAATTAGAAATTAGAAATACCCACTTAGCTGTTGTAAGATCTTGTTCAAAGATGTTGAACTGTTAATTCCTTAGCTCTCTTCCTCCCCACATGCACAGCCAAAATAAACCTATTTAGCCACTGTTACCTTTGAAAAGGAATGTGGATCAGTATCTCTGCAAAAAGAACAGAGACAACCTTAAAAAATAGTAGGAGAACTCAATAAGTTTTGCTATTATGGCAGCCTGTTTATAGACCCTAGGGCTGCAGGGAGAGAACAGTGGCATGGGTAAAACTCCTTGATCTGAGGGGCTTTCTCCCACAGTTCCCCCTATGCCTGGGAACTAACTGAGTCTCTGAATCAAAAAAACCTTGAATGGGATGGAAAGAGACATAACCTTATAAACTGAGGCACTGCTTCTGCATGCTATGGACACTGAAGAATTTTCATTACAGGAAATTCCCAGGGAGAAATGCCAAACCCATCTACAATTAGCCCACTTATGCAGAACTGTTGGATCTCAGAGCTGCTTTCCCACTGAAGTTCAGCCAAACTTGGGCTACAGCTATACAGCTTTATTATCTGCTTGGTACATTACAGAACTTCCACCCCAGGACACAGGGCTTGTTTGTCACCCGCCTATTCTTGCAGCCATTTAAATAGCTGATGCTGGATTCTAATTGACATAGATGGAAAAGCAGGAAATATACTACTTACTATTAATTAATGTGTCTCCTTTCTTTTTACGAAGATACTGGTGCACATTCCTTTTCAAAGGCAACAGTGGCTAAATAGGTTTATTTTGGTTGTGCATGTGGGGAGGAAGAGAGCCAAAGAATTAACAGTTCAACATCTTTGAACCAGATCTTAGAATAGCTACATGGGTATTTTTAATTTATAATTCCTAAAACATCAAGTGTTTAAAAGTGTAACAGAAAAGGTGACATAAAGATATTAAATGCAACTTTTAACAGAAAAAAACCAGAAGTTGGGTTTTTGGCAATGAAAAATGCTTAAAAAGAGTCAAAAATCTTGTCAGCAGATCTGGATTTCACTTTTGGATTGACAAAATTTTGTCTGTTTAGCCTTGAGCAAATCAATCACCTTACCTCTATATGCAAAGTATTTCTTCACATGTAAGAAGGAAATATCTAGTTCATAGGTTGTAGTGACAATTACATAGAATGCTCTACAAGAACAAAATTATAAATCAGAAAACATGGATCTCTTTCCTTAGAATACTATCTATGTCAAAATGAAATAAAGAGACAAAGAGAGAAAGAAGGATAGCAAAAAAGTGAAGGCTAATATTATGTGTCAAATTGGCTAGACCATGGTGTTCACATATGTGGTCAAATATTATGGATGATTCTGTGAGTGTGATTTTTACATGGGAATAACATTTAAGTACTTATTAAGTTCCACTTTGATTTTCACTTTTACACAAGAGACAGAAGGCATCATATTGTTTAGTATCGGTTTAGTTTTGGGACTTCCAGAATTCTTTCTGTGGTTGATTTCCAGTTTTAAGTCATTGTGGGCAGAGAAGATGCTGTTATTATTGCAATCTTTGTGAATTTTGTTGAGAGATGTTTTGTGTCCCAGAATATGATTTATCCTTGAGAACGTTCCATGTGTGCTTGAGAAGAAAATGAAATCTGTAGTTGTTGGATGAAGTGCTTGGCATATGGCTGTTAGATTATCTGTTCCAGATGGTCATTTAAAGCAGCTGTTTCCCTTTTAATTTTCTGCCTGGTTGATCTGTCCATTCTTGTAAGTGGGATGCTGAAGTCCCCCCTATTTAGTGTTGCTTACAATGTCTCTAGTCAGAGCTAGTAATCTTGCATATTATATTTTGATGCTCCTTTATTTGGTGCATATATGTTGAAAAGCATTATGTCTTCCTGCTGGGTTGATCCTTAATCATTATATGGTGTCCATCTCTGTCTTTTTTATGCTTTTTAGATTGAAGTCTGTTTTATCCAGTATGAGTATAAGTGTTCCTGCTCTTTTATTGTTGCCATTTGACTCTAGGATTGTCTTCCAGCCATTGACTTTGAGCCTTTGTTTACCTTCTTCAAAAGAAGTTGGGTTTCCTGAATGCAGCAGAAAGTTGGGTTGTGCTTTTTAATCCATTCAGTCACTCTGTGTCATTTGACTGATGAGTTAGGTCCATTAACATTTAGGGTGATTATTGATATATAACTTCTTAGTGTCATTTTATAATTTGTGTTTTGTATGTTTCTCCAGATGATGTCGTTGTTCTCTTTCTCTTCTTAGATCAGATGGGTGCAGTTATGGTTTGATTGATTTCACCTTTTGTTTTTTTCTTCGCTTTCTCCCTGGGGATGTATTTTGAGGTTAACCTGAAGTCAGCATTCACAGCTCTATGTTAATTTCTTATTTTTATGTGAAAGTACATTAGTCTTCCACTCATTCTAATTATCCACATTTTTTCTCTTCTCTTTGTCCCCACTTTTAACATTTGCTGTCTTACTGTTTTTCTGTTGGGTTTCTTTACACTTTATAGATCATTTAATTTTTTTGGCAAAGCTAATTTTGTGTTGTTGAATTCATTGAGCTTTTGCTTGTCAGAAAAGGTTTTTATCATTTCTTCAATTCTGAATGACAATATAACTGAGTATTGCATCCTAGGCCGAAAATTCTTCTCTTCCAGCATTTTGAATATATCATGCCATTCCCTTCTGGCCTGTAGAACTTCAGTTGAGATATCCACTGACAATCTTATGGGGATTCCTCTGCATGTGACACATTTTTCTCTGGGTGCTTTAAAGTTCCTTTCCATATCTTGTATTTTTCACATTTTTATGATGATATGCCTAGGTGTATTTCTGTTTGAGTTCATTTTATTATGAACTTTTTGAGCTTCCTGGGTCTGGAAGCTTGCTTCATTCTTCATATTAGGTAAGTTCTCATCTATTATTTCTTCATATATGGTTTCTGCCCCCTCTTCTCTCTCTTCTTCCAGGTGCCCTATGGTGTGAATGTTTGTCCTTTTGATGTTATCCCAAAGGTCTCGAATGCTGTCTTCATTTCTTAGCTTTTTTTATCTCTTTGCTGGTTTAGTTTATTGAATGTCTCTGCCCTATCTTCCAGATTGCTGATTCTGTTGGAAGCTTCATCCATCCTACTGCTGAACCCCTTTATTGAGTTCTTTTATTCAGTCACCGTATCCCTTACCGTTTTTACATCTTGTTCTATTCTCTTTGCTTCCTGACATTATCTTTTACTTCCTCTACTTTTTTTTATTCTCATGAGTATATGGTTACCCCAATTCATATTCAAGTATTTTGCCTATGTCTGCTATATTCAGATTTTCCCCTGGGTTTTTGATTGAATTAATCATTTTGTGTATATTTATCTGTCTTTTCTCTATTTGGCATTCTGTTTATATTTCTTAGAGCTCATTTTCCTTGAAGTAGTGACATTGTTTTGGATGATCACCTTATTATTTCCCCAGGATTGGCAATCAGGCTGCAGTTCCGCCTTTATCCACAGGTTGGTGCTAGCGGGTAGCACTGATGTTTGGTTGTAAGGGAGACTACCATCTTACTGTAATCCTGGAAGTGGGATATCTGATAGGCGGGATACATTTTGGGAGGGATATGCAGTGAATGGGATATCCAGTGAGTGGGATACCTGGTGGGCAGGATATGTGGTAGGTGGAATATCTGCTGGGTAGACACTAAGGCTCCAGCGTGAAATAGTTGTGGCAAGGGTTGGAGCTTTGAATTTCTTTTTCTGATTTCCAGGTATGGTGGCGCCCAGTGAAATTTGACCACATGGGTTCCAGCTCACTTCCCAGTATACTGGCTCTCCTTTCATGCCACACCAAGTCGGTGTGCCTCAGCTCTGCATCCCATACCCACTGGGCGTGTTCCTCGTTGCCTCTACAACTAGTCCCCAGGCCCGTAGTGTTCTCCCTTGGCTCCAGCCCATCGCACCTCAGAGACTCATGCCGAGCACCAAGTCAGCGAATTAGCTGAGCACCACACCAGACACCCTCACCCACCATTAGTTGTCAGGTTGGCCATTTCATCTCCAACTGAAATGCCAGTCATTTCTTGGAGCTCGTCTCTGGAAAATAGGTGATTTTTTTCCTTGTCTATGTGGAGCACCCTAAACTGCTTCCTACCAGGCCGCCATCCGGAAGTGTTTTCAGGTATAACTTTTAAATCTGTGGAATGTGAGTAGAGTCAATTGTCTCTATACTGTGTGAGGGCCTCATCCAATCAAGTGAAAGTCTGACCAGAACACAAGATTGAATTCTGTAGCAGTTGGATTTTGGACTTGAACAGACACATCAGCTCTTCTCTGGGTCTCCAGCTTGACAGCCTTCGACTTGAACTGAAGCACTGGATCTTCTCTCAGTCTCCTATCCATCACCTATCCTGTAGATTTAGGACCTACCAGACTCCATAATCACATGAATCAATTCTTCTCATACATTCTATAAGTTCTGCTTTTCTGGGGAATCCTGACTCATGCAGATGTTGGTACCAGGACTGATTCAAAAGAACAGAATCTTAAGAATGAGTTTTCTAAACTGATTGTTGGATTATGAGATTGAATCGCTAATTAGATTACATTTAAAGACACTAGTGATTCTATTTTCAATAGTATAGAGCACACTGATAGTCCATGTCATGACGTGACAATACAAATACACAAAACATTGCCTTTGGACACTACTAATAAAATACTTGTAAGAGGTAAAGATCTAGGTGAACATGTGTATACCTTCAAACATATTTGTTAAAACAAAGACTATAAAGAGAATTGCTAACTGCTCCTAATGTCACTGGAAAAAGTGAGAAAAGTAATAAACTCTGATACTTGAACTCCTGTTAAAGCACTTTATAAACGACCCAATAGCTTCTATGTCTGCCTTGAAAGAGGCTTTTGTCTCCTATAGCCACAAGGCTGAAATTGCTAGAAAACAACAAGAGAATCTCATTCTGTGACAGACTGTATTAGAATACAAATCGAATCCCCAACTTGTGCATACCTACCATTAACCTGAAGGCATTTGGTTGAGAAGAAATGTGATCTTGAAAGTTGGAAGCATGGGGAAAGGCCCCAGTGAAGCTGGGAACACTGGGGCCCTAAAATCTCATGAGTTATCTTTGTCAATGAAAACAGTCTCTTCATCTCCCATAGAATCAGCCCCTGCATCTGTGGAGCTTAAACCTGTATTGCCAGAAAAAAGTGCAATTACCTTCCCTGAGGAAATCATCTTGTAGAACAGTGCTGAGTCTCCTCAGAAACAACTCCTCTCTGCTTTTAGACCTAGAAGTAAACTCAAGTCCTAACAGACCTGTAAATGAGGTAACAAAGTGTGGTCAATAAGGTGTGCTCTACTCCCAAAGAGATATTGGATGTTTTAAATATATACTGACAGAAATAGTGAGACAAGTGTGGCAATGGATAATAAGGTTGTGATATAGTGCTGGAAAGATGATGACAAAGTGTAACTGTATTCATTAGGGCAGAGATTTTGCTTTTAACATGGCAGTTATTACATTGTGGTCTATAGTAAATGAACTATAAATGCCAGACCTGTTGTGATTTACTGTAGAAGCAGGTAAGGGATAAAATAATTGAGGGAATTTGTAGCGTTGAGTGGATATATCATCTAAGAACTATACACCTACCCTGGGAAGGTCCACAACAACACACTCTCCCATACCATGACTGTGGGAAAGACATTTGTGAGGGGATTTAAAGCACCTTTGAAGACCTCCAAGTTTGCTCTTCTCCACAGAACAGAATTTACAATGAGACCTGCTGCCACTGAATTGGGAAAACTAAATTCAATGGGTGCATTTGTATCCTCAGAATGGCAATCCACAACCACCAAAATTAAGGCAGACCTGGTTACCAAAATGGACAGGAGAGTCAAAGCAGCAATAAGAATGATCTGAATCCCAGATATCAGTGGTATTCACTACTTGATCACAATGTTCCCAGAGAAGAAATCTATAAGAAGTCTACTGTATATTCTGAAAGATGGCGACTTGGTAGGAAGGCGATTCAGGTCGCTTCCCACAGGAAAGTGAAAAAAATCACTTATTTTCCAGACACAAGCACCAAACAATGACTGACACTGAAGCTGGAAATAGAATGACTATCCTGACGATGAATGGTGGACGAGAACATCTGGTATGGTGTGCAGCTAAGTTGAAGATTTGGTACTCAGCATAGGAGTTGATGAAGAAGGGTGGAGCTGAGGGAGAACACGAAAGGGCTGAAGACTGGTTGCAGAGGCAGCAAGGAGCAAGCCTAGTGGGGCTGGGACACGGAGGAGGTAAAGGCCTACTTGGTGAGGTGTGGAAGGAAAGCCAGCACCCTGGGGACTGAACTGGAGCCCTCATGGTAAAATTGCACTGGGTGTGTCCTTAACCTAAATCAGTAAAAGAAATCCCCACCTCCAAACCTTCCCAACATCATTCCAAGCTGAGCCTCAGGGTCCAACGCTGGATATCCTATCCAATGGATATCCTGTCCACCAGATGTCTCACTCCCAGGATTACAGGAAGAAGGTAGTATCACTGACAGGAACAAACACCATTACCTGCTAGTGCCACCCTGTGGATAGAGGAGAAAATTGCAGCCTGATTGCCAATTCTGAGCTAGCAATAAGATTATACACCAATAACCTTATACAATGCCATCAATGCAGGGAAAATGAGCTCTCAGTAATAAAAAAAGAATGCCAAATAAAGGCACAGAGTAATATATGTGAAATGATGTATTCAATCAAAAACCCAGGGGTAAATTTGAGTACAGCAAACATATGCAAATTACCTGAAGACGAATTTAGGGTAACAGTGATAAACATACTCATATGAGTCCAAAAAGCAAAAGAGGAGATACAAGAGAACATCAAAAAAGATAGAGAATTAATGAAACAAGACATCAAAGTAATAAAGAATATGATAATTGGGTTAAAGAACTCAAGAGAGGTATTCAATAATAGGATGGATGAAGCTTCCAATAGAATCAATGATTTGGAAGATAAAACAGAGGAACTCAATCAAACAAATCAGCAAAGAGGTAAATAAAATATAAAGAAACAGACAGTATTCCAGACTTTTGGAATAATATAAAAAGGACAAAAATTTGCATAATAGGGGACCCAGAATGAGAAGAGAGAGAAAAGGGGCAGAAACCATATTTGAAGAAATAATAGATGAGAACTTTCCCAATTTGAAGAATGAAGCAAGCATTCAGACCCAGGAAGCTCAAATAGTTCTTAATAAAATGACCCAAGAAGACATATACCTAGACATATCATCATCAAAATGTGACAAAATCAAGATACAGAAAGACTCAAAATCACCTGGAAAAAATGTGTCACATACAGAGTAACCCTCAGAAGATTATCAGCAGATTTCTCAAATGAAACTCTACAGGCCAGAAGGGAATACCACAATATATTCAAAGTGCTGGAAAAGGGTTTCAACCTAAGATATTATATTTGGCAAGATTATCATTCAGAACTGAAAGAATGACAAAAAGCTTTTCTTAAAAGCAAAAGTTAAAGGAATTCATCACCACAAAATCAGCTTTGCAAAAATATTAAAGGCTGATCTATGAAGCATAAAGAAACCCCACAGAAAAACAGTAAGACAGCAAGTATTAAAAGCGTTGATGAAGAGAAGAGGAGAAATGTGGATAGTTAGAATGAATGGAAGATTAATATGCTTTCAAATAAAAATAGGAAATTAACATAGAACTGTGAATCTAAATTCAAGGTCACCTCAATATGCACACCCAGGGAAAAAGTAAAGAAAACAAAAGTTGAAATCAATCAAAGCATAACTGCATCCATCTGACCTAAGAAGAGAAAGAGAACAAAGTCATCATCTGGAGCAACAGACAAAAGACAAATTATAAAATGACACTAAGAAGCTATATATCAATAATCACCTTAAACATTAGTGGACTGAACTCACCAGTCAAATGATTCAGAGTGACTGAATGGATTAAAAAGCACAACCCAACTTTCTGTGCATTCAGGAAACCCACCTTCTTTTGAAGAAGGTAAACAAAGTTTCAGTTAATGGCTGGAAGACAAACCTACAGTTGAATGGCAACCACAAAAGAGCATGAACAGCTATACTAGTATTGGATAAAACAGACTTCTATCTAAAAACATAGAAAAAGACAGATGATCACTATATAATGACTAAAGTGTCAAGCCAGCAGGAATATATAATGCTTTTCAACATATATGCACCAAATGAAGGAGCATCAAAATATATCAAGCAAGTATTACTAGACTTGAAGAGAGATATTGACAGCTACACAAAATAGTGGGGATCTTCAACACCCCACTTACAACAATGGACAGATCAAACAGGCACTTTAAATGACCATCTGAACAGATAGGTCTAATTGATATATACCAATCACTTCACCCAACGACTATAGATTTCACTTTCTTCTCAAGTGCACATGGAACATTCTCAAGTATAGATCATATGCTGGGACACAAAACATCTCTCAACAAATTTACAAAGGTTGAAGTCATATCAATCATCTAATGGGACTACAATGACTTAAAAGTGGAAATTAACCTCAAAAAGAAAGCTGGAAGACCCCAAACTAATTGGAAACTAAACAATATGCTGCTGTGACTCTTGGATAAAAGAGGATATCAAAAAGGAACTTAAACATACTTTGAGACAAATGAGAATTAAGACATGAGCTACCAGAGTGTATGGGATGCAGAAAAAGTAGTACTAAGAGGAAAGTTCATCGCAATTCAAGTCTATCTCAAGAAAAAAGAAAGGTCACAAATAAGCAATGTAACTCTACATTTAAAACAATTAGAGAAAGAAAAACAATTAAATCCAAAAATCAGCGAAAGAAATAATCAAAATTCAAGCAGAAAAAATGAAATAGAAAGCAAAAGGATATTCCAGAAGATCAATGAAGCCAAAAGTTGGTTCTTTGAAAAAATAGACCAAATTGACAAACCATTTGCAAGATGCACAAAGAAAAAAGAGAAAACTCTCATAGCTAGAATTGCAAATGAAAAGGTAGAAGTTACAAAAGATACCACAGAAATTCACAATATCATATGGGACTACTATGAACAGCTCTATGCCAACAAAATGGACAACTTTGTGGACATGGACAGATATTTAGAAAAATATAGTTTACCAAGTGTGAACTGGGAGAATTGGAAAACCTGGACAGAACAATGACAAGCAAACAAATTGAAGAAGTAATCAAGGCCCCCCAAAAAAAATTAAAGCCCAGGACCAGGTAGCTTTTCCACCTTCAGAGAAAAATTAAAACCTATTCTTCTCAAACTCTTCCAAAATATTGAAGAACAGGGAACTCTCCCAAATACTTTTCATGAGGCTAATGTTACATTGATACCAAAAGTTGACAGAGGTGTCACTCAGAAAGAAAATTACAGACCAATATCTCTAATGAACATAGACGAAAAAATTCTCAACAAATCATTATCAAACCCAATTCAACAAAGCATCAAAAAGATCTATCAGGACCAAGTGGGATTCATCCCAGAGATGCAAGTATGGTTCAACATACCTAAATCTATTAATGCCACACTCCATATCAACAAGAGCAAAGAGAAAAACCACATGATCATTTCAATAGATGCAGAGAAAACTTCTGACAAGATCCAACATCCATATATGATAAAAACCCTCCATAAAATGGGAATAGATGGTTCATATCTCAACACAATAAAGGCCGTATATGAAAAATCCACAGTTAACATCATAGTCAATGGTGAAAAATTGAAAGCATTTCCTCTTTGGTCAGGAACAAGACAGAGTTGCCCACTCTCATCACTGCTATATAACATTGTACTGCAGGTTTTAGCCAGAGAAATTAGGCAAGAAAAGGAAATAAAAGGAATGTCAATTGGAAATGAGAAAGTAAAATTACCACTATTCACAGATGGCGTGATTATGTATAGTGAAAACCCTAAAAACTCTATCAAAAATTGGAAGTCATCAACAAATGCAATAAAGTGTCAGTCTACAAAATAAATGCATAAAATCTTTTGCATTTTTATACACAAACAACACACAAACAACACACAGAAGAAAGCAAAATCACAGAAATCCACACTATTTATAGCAGAAGTTAAACAAATGAAATACCTGGGCATATACATAGCAAAGGAAGTTAAAGACCTATAAAACTAAAACTACAAGTCCTTAAAAGAAATAGAGAAGGCCACAAAGAAATGGAAAGATTATCTCTCATGGCTGGAAAAAATAAATATCATTAAAATGACCACATTACTCAAAGCACTATACAGGTTTAATGAAATCCCAATTAATGCTATTTGCTTATTTCAAGGAAATAGAGCAAAAATCTTAAACTTTGTATGGAACAAGGAAAGACTGAATAGCAAAAGCAATCATTAGAAAAATGAACGCATCTGGAGGGATTACAGTTCCAGACTTTGAACTATGTTACAAAGGAATAGTGATCAAAACAGTATAGTGCTGGAATAACAGAGGCACAGATTAGTGGAATAGAGCTGAATGAATAGAAACAGACCTACTCACAAACAGTCAGTTAATATATGACGAAGGGGCCAAAAGCATATGATGGAAAAAGGAAAAATCTCTCCAATAATTGGTTTTGGGAAAACTGGACAGCCACATGCAAAAGAATGACATTAGACCACTCTCTAACACCATTCACAAAAATTAACTCAAAATAGAATAGATACTTGGACATAAGACCAGAAACCATAAAGTTCTTAGAAGACAACATAGAAAAGAATTTCCATGGTATCAGTTGTAAATAGGCCTTTGAGAACTCAACTCCACCATCAAGGTAAATTAAAACAGAAATAAACAACTGGGACTACATCAAACTAAAGAGCTTCTTCACAACAAAACCGAAATAAAACCTTCTAATGGGGAGAGGATATTTTCATTCGATATTTCTGATAAAGGCTTAATGTATAAAATATTCATAAAACTCATAAAACTCAACAACAGAAAAGCAGGCAATCCAATCAAAAATTGGGAGAAGGAATTGGAGAGACGATTTTCTGAAGAGGATATATAGTTGGCCAACAGGCACATGAAAACATGTTCCTACTCGTTGGCTATCAAGGAGATGCAAAGTAACAACAATGAGATATTTCCTTACTACTGAAAGACTGGCTTTATCCAATAGTTGGGAAACAACTAATGCTGGCATGAATGTGGAGAAAAATGAACAATTTTGCACTGTTGGTAAGAGTGCAAACTGGTGCAACCCCTATGGAAAACAGTTTGGAGATTCCTCAATAAACTGAAGATGGAAATCCCATATGATCCCATCATTCCACTTCTGGGAATCTACCCAAAAGACACAAAATCACCCATCTACGAAGGTGTATGCATACCCAGGTTTATTGCAGCCCTATTCACAGTCACTAAGAACTGGAAATTACCTAAATGCCCAACATCAGATGAGCGGATAAAGATGTGGTACCTATATGTAGTTAAATACTATGCAGTTCTAGAAGAAATGAAACCCTGTCATTTGAATCAACATGAATGGATCTAGAGGGAATTGTGCTAAGTGAAAGAAGTCAAAAGAAGAATTATAGATGCCAGATGACCTTACTCATAGGTGGAACCAACCCTTGGACACTTGCAGCAGAACTGAGGTTACTAATAGGAAATGGTGTGGGTAGAAAATGGTGACAGAGCCCACTGGACAAAGTTAAAGGACACTTGGTGATTTGGTGGAGGGCATAGTTGTTAACATAATCTAAGGAATGGGGAACCTATACATAGGAAGTCATTTTAATGTGTAGAATAACTACTACGATAAAAAAGAAAAAAGAATGACTACTAAATTCTACCTTCATCTATATAACCATAAGAAATTCTAGGTCAAGTGAATAAAAGGCTAACCTGGGAAACATACAGACAAAACAAAAACAGAAAGCCACTATCTCTCAATTATTTCCCAGACTTGAGTCAGTTCATAGACGCAGGAACTCTTGACTGTAGGGGAGACCATGATTCCTTGAAGAAGACCCTTTGATGACACAGTTCCAATGCTGACTAGGAGGAAAAACCTTGTGAGACTGCATAAGGTTCTCTGGGAGGCTGTATAATGGAGCTTCACCATTCAATATACGGCATTGTTTCTCCCACAGAGAGGGTTCACAGGTCCAGAAAGTAGGATGCAAATAAGAAAGTACTCATCCACCCTTACACCTACTGACCCAATAGCATAACATTGGCTTCTGTACTCGTGGACTTGATAGATGCCTTAGTACCAAAGAGAGGAATGGTTCCACCAGGAGAAGAACAATGATTCCACTGAAATGAAAATTTAAGACTGCAACCAGGCCAGCCACTTTGGTTTCCTCATGCCTCTGAATCAACAGGCAGAGATGGGAGTTACTATATGGGATGTTTTTTACTCTGACTAAGATAGAGGTTGGTGGAGTATATTAGAATCCAGAATATCCCTTAGAGAATCTCTTAGTAATGATATACCCTGTGATTAAACTTACTAGAAAACTAAAACAATCAAATTAGGCAGTGCTACTAGTGACCCAGGCCCTTCAGGTTTAAGGGTTTGGAGCACTTTGCCACATAAACATGGTCAGCTGAGGTAGTTTCTGAAGGCAAGGGGATGATGGAATGCGTAGTAGAAGGTAATTATAAATACTGGCTCTGGCCATGCAAGCAGTTTCAGAATGGAGGACTTTAATTCTTGTGTGTGTTTTTTCCTTGTTTTCTAAGAATATATATCTGTATCTGTCTATACTGATGTCTGTCAGCTAATAGCTTTTTCATGCCTCTGTTACTCCCTTATCTTGTAACATAAATATGTTGACTTGATATCACATTATTTAAGTATTAGCAATTTTTTCATCTTTAGTATTTAAGTTAGGGGATATAAGGAAAGAGTAAACACAACCAAATGACCTTGTATCCTCTTGTGGAAAATAGGTTAGTACAGTTTTCTATGTATGCAGGATAGTTTCATCATGAAAAGTGGATGTATCACCTTGATATATTCTTTATTTGAGTATAAGTACAATTAAAGGACATGCATATGGGTACCAAAATTACATAGGGGTGTACTGGTGGTGGTGAATTTTATGTGTCCACTTGGATGAGCCACTGTGCCCATATATGTAGTCAAACTCTATCCTAGATATTTCTGTGAGGATATTTTGAACGAATTTTAACATTTAAATAGGTGAAATTTAAGTAGCTTTTTCTCATTAATGCATGTGGACAACATCCAATCTGTTGCATACTTGATCAGTCTGCCTTGTGATCAAGCGAGACTCTATAGCACCAGCTCTCCCTGATCTCCAGTCTTCTAGCCCACTCTGCAGGTTTTGGAAATGCCAGCTTCTTGTTTTAAAATGTTCCCAGGAATTGTTGTAATCAGGTATGGTAAGATAACAGAAAGAGAGACAACTGTCTTTGAACA
The DNA here is from genome assembly GCA_004363575.1 of Solenodon paradoxus. Lineage (NCBI taxonomy): Eukaryota > Metazoa > Chordata > Mammalia > Eulipotyphla > Solenodontidae > Solenodon > Solenodon paradoxus. Next base: position 36,712 of record RJWH01006681.1, read on the forward strand.
GAGGGGCATATTTTTGTTACAGTTCCTCAGATGTTGGGGGTAATGGAACACCACACAGGTCCCTGTGGAGTCACTTGGCAGAAGAAGCAGAGAGAAAGGAACTTGGATAAGTTCTTTATTATTATGGAAATTGAAGAAACTACATGGAGATGTCACCTATTGGGCAGGAAGCAACATACAAATATTAAGGCTTATGGATGGAGAGTTTTTAACAAGATTTTTACACATATTCAGAACCTGGGATAGTGGAGTTGTAAACAACCTTGTGTCATTAGCATGGATCCATGAATCCAAGATATCAGAACATCAAAATAGTCATCACATCTTATAATCTGGTGACCCAACTCTGTAAGATTCTTCTCTTGTTCTCTTTGTCTCTGAAAATCCCTGACTAGCAAAAGGGAGGGAATATGGGAGGATGGGAGGAAGGGAGGAAGGGATGGCATGTAGAATTTTAATAAACAGAAGGACACAACTTGATGAATGTGATTGCAATATCAACTCATCACTTATGTAGAGTATGCACAAATTGCTGCATTTCACATTATGAACTCTCTATATATGGCAGTTCTCAATTCTACTATTTATTTGTAAGTGTGATTAAAGAGTGGTCCTTAAAATCAACCCACTATTTTACAATATTTGAAAATGTTACAAACCAAGGTCATTGTAAGTTTACTGTTTGCTTTACTGTGGGGAAGAAATCCTGCTAGAATTTTGAAACATACAACAAAACCATTTATTTATACAGTAGTGATATACTAGAGTAGGCTCAAACCAGCTGGTGATAGACAATCACTAAAATTTTAGGAAATTTTGTGAGCCAGTTGGTAAGCATGCCATTAGTAAATATCAAATTGCATAAACTAGAAAATCATGTTAAAACAAAGAAGATGCTTAAAACTGAACTTTCACAACTATTTTGCATTTTATTATTAATCTGTGCTATTGAGGTTATTTTCATTTACTGCATACTGTGGCAAAAAAGAAACAAGCATAAAGGGTACTCCTACACACTAAAATTACAAAATTATGCATTCAGTGACATCAAATTGGTAGACTGAGATCAGCCAAGGTGATGAGATAAATTAGATTGGATGAATTGGTGTCTGTGACAAAATTGTTTCCTTCCCAGGGACCTGGCTTATAAAACATTAACAACATAAAATGCATTCATGTATATGTGTATGTATGTATATATATATATATATATATATATATGGAGACATGCTTTTATTTGTGATGAGGTAGAGGGTTTAACTGAAGTCACAGAAAGAAAGCTATCTGAGATGATAAAAGGAAGATAGAGAAATTAAAACAGCATTCTTTTGGGAGTAAGGAGGTTTAAGTCTTAGTTCCTTGACCTGAGTAAGTCTCCTTCACTATATTCACTGTAAATCAAAGGGCTCACAGCTGATGATCATACTATTCCATCCATCTTGAAAACTGTATGAAATCCTGGTCTATAAAATAACTATGTTTAGTTATCCTATACAAAGACATTTCACAATAATGATGGTAAGTATCCTAAAACATATATTTCATGCATATAAAATGGTGCATAAGAATATTTTTTGTAGTTTGTGAGTTACTTTGACAGAATGGGTGATAATGACACTCAATAAGGAAGAGACTCTTGTGAGTAATCTGGAGCCACCCTTTGCAATTGATTCCATTGTCATTTACTTTCACACACCCCACTCCAAGGGATAATCACTAATGTGACATTTTGATGTGATGAATTACCTGCTCCTGCTCTTCTGTAATCGATTCCTGTCTCTATCCACTCTCTCCAGTCCACAGGCTACCACAGATCTGCTTTTTTGTCAATATGTATTTGTTTGTGTTTTCCTGGAATTTTCTTTAATATTATGAAGGAACATTGCACTATGACAATATAAAATTCAAGATACGCATCATCTTAAAACAATGCTTGTTTATAATACCAACAGTCCAGTTCTATCCTTCACAGCATAAATGAATCCTTTTAGCTGATTTTCTTAAACCCTCACCTTCCCTTATGGTTTAGTTTTCTGGAATTTTACATGCATTTAATAACAGAAGATATACTCGTTTTCATCTGGCTTTTGCACTCAGCATATTGAGATTCATCGATGTTGTAGTGTATATCACTAGTTTGTTCTTTTTTATTTCTAGGAGAATTTCACCTATGGAAATATCACAGTATTTATCCATTTGTGTGTTGATGGACATTAGAGATGTTTCATCATTTGGCTATTACAGATGATGATCTGTGCATTTATATACGAGTGTCTGCTTGTACTTTGCTTTCCATTCTCTTGAGTAAATTCCTAGGACCTAAGAATATGAAGCATATGATGTCTAGTGGTATAATATTTTAAGAAATTTCCTACTATGCATTAATTTTCATGATCTTATACCACCACCACCAAAGATAAAACAAACATGATATAATTCAATATGTTGAAATCCTGATGAGCAATGTGATTATATATATATATATATAATGTGATTATAGTAGATGGGGCCATTGGAAAGTGATTAAGTCATGAGGATGGAGCCCTCATGAGTGGAATTAATGCCCTTTTCAAAAGATTCTCCAGAGAGCTATTTGACACCTTCTACCGTGTGAGGACACAGTGAGAAAGTGGTTGCTATGAGCCAGGAAGAGGGCTCTTGCCAGCTCCTCAGTCTTGTGCTTTCCAGTCTCTAGAACTGTGAGAAACATATTTCTGTTGTTTATAAGTTGCTGAGTCTGTGATACTTTGTTATTGTGGCCCAGATGTTCTGAAACCCGGCAAAAACTTTTTAAAATTTAGTCCAACAATTTTTCATTCCCACCAGCAGTATATTTAAATTCTAGTTCCTCCACATCTTTGTGAGTACTTTACAAAATCAACATTGTTAGTTTTGACCATTCTAATAGTTATTCACTGGCATAGCATGTGTTTTTGTATGCACACACATAATTTTTAAATTGTTTTTCAAATTATTACACTGAATTTTATGTTTTTCCTTTTTCACAAAGCTATATGAATTTTAACTAATGTATAGAAGAGGGTAGCTATCACAACAAACAGGATACATAACCCTTATATCATGCTAAATAACATGCTGCTACTTTGGCCCCAACTCCTGGCAATGACTAATATGTTTTCCATAAGAATAAGTTTGTAATTTTGTGACTGTTATATAAATAAAATTCTACAGTACCTAGTAATCCATCAAAGTTGTAACATGCATAATTGTATGACTGCATTATGGTTCATTTTAGCCAGTCACCAGTGAAAGACATTTGAGTTGTTTTCAGTTTTTATAAAATATGCATATATATGCTATAACCTTTGAGTACAAGTTTTTTAACAAAAATTGGTTTTCAGTTTTCTAGATTAGATGCCATGAAATTGGATTTCTGGATCATGTATTAAGTGCATACTTTAATCCAGAAGTAACTGCTAAACCACACTCCAGAGTGACTGTAAATTTTAACATTCACACCTGCAATGTCTGAGTATTGCAGTTGCTCCATAATATCCCCAGTATATAGTACAGTGTGTGTGTGTATTTTAGTCATCCAAGAGAAATGTATTGACATCTCATGTTAGATTTGTTTGCATTGTCCTAGTGACTAATGTTATTAAGCACCATTCATGTGCTTTATGTCCCATCTTTATGTCATCTTGACTGAAGTCTCAATGTCTGTTACTTGCTAGCTTGTTTGTTTACTTGATGAGTTTGGGAGTTCTTTACATAGTTTCTATATAAATTGTTTTAAATAATTGATTCGGGAAATATTTTCTTCCATGCTGTAACTTCTTTTCTTCTTTTAATAGTGTCTTTAGGAGAACAAAAGTTTATACTCTTGAAGTTGCCTTTTTTTTCAGTTATTTCATATATGTATCATTAATTTGAAGTCATGGCTATTAAGTATGTCTGTCCTTAATTTATGAAGATTTACCCTATGCTTTATTCTACAGTTTCATCATTTGGCAATGTATATATAGGTCTTTGATCTATTTTGAGTTAGTTTTTGCATGACAAGCTTCTGCAAAATTTCATTGGTTTGCTTTTGATTACACATTTTATAATATAGACTAAACTTCATTTTTGTGTGCTGATCTTGTATTTTTCACTAATTAAATTTAATTGTCTTGGCATTTTTGATATATTCTTTGGATTATTGTATGTAGACTATCTTATCAGCTGTAAGAATCATTTTACTTATTCCTTTACAGGTTTGTGCATTTTTATTTATTTTTCGTGCCTTGTTTGTTTCATTGCCTCAGACATTCAGTGCAATGATGAATAGAACTGTTAGGGGAGAAGTTCTTTGCTGACTTCCTGATCTCAGGAAATTCATTCAATAATTCCATATTAAGCATAATACTAGTTGTAGGATTTTTGTAAATGTTTTGTTATAACTGTTTGAGGAACAGTTCTATTCCTACTGCTTTGAGAATCAAGAATGCATGTTGCATTTTGTTAAATGCTTTTTCTCCATCTATTACGATGGTAATGTGATTTTTTTCTTTAATCTGTTAATAGGGTAGGTTACTTTGTTTAAATTCCAAATATTGAATTAAACATTCATTCCCCTTATAAATTTGTCATGTTCATAGTGTATTGTTTTTGGAAATATATTTCTAGATATGATCTAACAATACTTTCTGACATTTTTGCATCTATGTTCTCTAGTGATAATGAATTATAGATCACATTTTTGCCAATGCATTTATCTTGTTTTAGTACCAGGGTAATTTAGGTCTCATAAAAAGTTGTGCATGTTTGAAGTATTCCTTCCTCTTCAGTTTTCTTCATAAGTGTGTATACTATTGTTTTCTCTCCTTTAACTGTTTGGAAGGATTTTCCAATGAAATCATGTACACCTGAATATTTCCCTTTTGAAATATTTTAACTACAAATTAAATTTCTATAGTAGAGGAGTATATGTGTTATGTCTTTGATCTTGAGGTCATTGTAGTAGTTTTTGTTATTTAAGGAACTAGACCATCTTTGCCTAATTTGTCCAGCTTTATGCTTAGAGTTGTTTGTAGAATTGTTGTTTCCAAGTCTGTAGTGTTATATCCTTTTTTATCCTTGTATTGCTGTTTTTAACCTCATACTTTTTATATTTGTCTGTCTTGCAAAAGGCCTGTAAATTTACTAGAATTTTCCAAGCCATTGACAAGATTATTTTTGTTTATTTATTTTTCTACTGTTGTATGTTTTGTCTCTGTTACATTGCTTTTGGTTTTTCTCTTATTTCTTCCTCCTCCTTGTTTTGAATTTACTTAGTTCCGCTTCTTTTTTTCTTTAAGAGGGAGTCTTAGATGACTAATTTGAGTCTTTACTTCTTTAATCTTACAAATTTCTCTACAAGTACCCTCTTAGATACATCCCACAAATTTGAAACATTATATTTTTATTGTTTATCTCAAAATAGTTTCTAACTTTGAGATATCGTTCGGATTACTTGGAGATGTGCTATTGAATTCTGAGTGTTAAGGGAATGTTCTGCCATGGATTTCTAGTTTAAGTCCATCATAGTCTGAGACACCCATTGGCTTCCATTTCTTTACATCTGATAAAGTTTGTTTCATGAACCAATATATATTATCTCTTCTGGTGAATATATGTTTTGTATTCTCCATTACATGGGTGAAGTGCTCTATGGATGCCAGTATATTTCATTTGCTTGATGGTGTTGCTGCTTTCCATCTCATTTCTGATTCTCTGTATATTGATTTTATTACTGAGAGGAGACAATAGACATCTCCAATTTTAATTGCATTTTTTATTATTTCTCCTTGTAGTTCTATTAAATTTTTGTGTCTTTGTGTATAGAATCTTTCATAGATGCAGACTTGTTTAGAATTTGTATGTCCTGTTGAAGAATTGACCCCTTTATCATTTTGAAATGATCTCCGCTATGCACGTCGAATTTTGTTGTTCTGAGTATTATTTTGAGATTAGTATGGATGCTCCATGCTAATTTATTTTTATTACAGTTTTATTTTTTTTACAGTTAGTATGACATAGCTGTCTCTGTCTCTCTTTCTTCTCTCACTCTTTTGTTTCCAAGCCTAATGTTACCTTCCTTTCATACTTACACTATTTGTAACTTCACACCTTTTATACTTGCTTTGCATAAGTCTCTCTCTCAAATATATATCTCTATATGGATCTTGATATGTGTACATATAATCTGTGTGAATAGCTCTATTTTGAAATCTTCACTTATTTGAAGCTAATTTCTGAGTTAATGATTTTTATTTATTTGCAACTTAAATTAATCTTACTGGAGGAGCACTGCATCATAACATTATATGGGCTTAAGTTGTACCTAACGGTAAATTCACATATATATATATATACATATGTATATTGCATTAATTTTATCACCAGTTACGCTTTTCTTTTGCTATAAAATGATGCCTTTTATGTGGTTTGCCTGCACACCTTCTCCATTCTCTTCCTGCAACCACTGACTTGCTTTTATTGGCTAAAAGTCTGCTGTTGTTTGACTTAGTTCGTTTTTAAAAGTGTGATTTTATTTGATTTAGTTTATATGTTTGCTTGGTATCTCTACATACCTCATAGGAGTGATATAGTCCTGTCTGTCTTTCTCCTTCTGGCTTATTCACTTAGCATAATTCCCTCTAACTTCATCCAGGTATCTGCAAATGTCAGAATTTCATCTTTTTTGGATAGTTGAGTAACATTTAATTGTGTATATATACCATATATTCTTTATCTACTCATCTGTTATTAGGCACTTAGGTAGCTTCCATCTCTTGACTATTGTAAATAATGCTGCAATGAACCTGTGGGTGCATCTATATCTGATAATTAGTGTGGTTGTGTTTTGAGGGTAAATATCCATGGAAGAATAACTAGATTATATGATATTCCCATTGTTAATATTTTGATGAATCTCCATATGGCTTTCATGATTTTGCACTCCCACCAAAAATGTGTACATAAGAGTTTCCTTTTATCTACATCCTTGCAATCATTTGTTTTTTTAAGTCTTTTAGATAATAGCCATTGTCACAGGTATAAAGTGATATCTCATTGTTTTTTTGATTTGTATTTCCTTAATGGGAAAAAAGGAAGAATATCTTTTTATATGCCTCTTGCCATATGTATATTTGGAGAGCTATCTATACAGATTGTCCATTTTTATTGTGTTGCTTGTTGTTCTGTTGTTTAGTTTTATTGGCTCTCTATATCTATCCATCTATCTTCTATTTATCTATCTGTGATATTTAAGCCCTTGACAGATTACGATGTGAAAAAATCTTCTCTCATTCTGTAGGATGTCTTTTGGTTTTGTTGAGAGTTTCTTTCACTGTGTGTGCCCGAGTTTGATGTAGTCCCATTTGTTTATTTTTAATTTTAATTCCCTTGCTGTCAATTTTCCAAAGTTGTCTCCCAGGTCAATGTCAAGGAGTATTTTGCTTATATTTTCGTTTATTATATTTTGTGATTTCTGGTCTTATATCTAAATCTTTCATACATCTTGTGCTGTTTTTTGTATATGGTGTTAGGTAGTGATCCAGTTTCAACCTTTAGCATATGGCTGTCCCATTTTTCCTAGTATCGTTTATTGAAATGACTGTTCATGCCCCATTGTATGCTCTTGCCTCCTTTATCTTAAATTAATTGTCCATATATGTGTGAGTTTATTTATGGTTTCTCAACTGTATTGTAATTGATCAATATGTCTATTTTTATTCCAGTAGCACAGTGACTTGATTATTACTGCTTTGTAGTATAGTTTGATGTGAGGGAGGTTGACACTTACATTTTTGTTCTTTTTCCTCAGAATTACTTTTCATATACGGGGTATCTTGTATATCCAAATACATTTCATGTTTTTTGCTCTATTTTTGTGAATAATATATCTGGGAATTTGATGGGGACTGAATTAAATTTTTATATTGCTTTAGGAAATATGGCCATTTTAAATCTGCTAATTCTTTCCATCTATGGGCACAAAATAGCTCCCCATTTCTTTCTGTCTTCTTTCATTTCTTTTAATAATGCTTTCAGTTTTCATAGTAAAGGTTTTTACTTTTTGGTGAATTTATTCCAGTGCTTTTTCTTTTCAATGTAATTGCAAATGGGATTGTTTCCCTGAGTTCTACTCCTGCATATTTGTTACTGACACATAGATATGCATTAATATTTCAAAATACTAATAATATTAAATTTTAAACTTGTCACTCTACTATCTTCATTTATTGTTTCTAGCAGTGGTTTTCTGGAGTCCTGCTGTTCTCTTCACATGTTATCATGTCATCTGCAATTTGGATTCCTTTTATGTTCTTTTCTTATGTAATTGCACTGACAAGAAGTTCCAACACTATATTAAATAACAATTGGCAGAGCAGACTTCCTTACCTTGTTCCTGAACTTAGAGAAAAATATGCCAGTTTCTCTCCATTGAGTATGATGCTGACTGTGGGTTTGTCATATATAGGTAATATTATGTTGAAGTGTATTCCATCTTTTTCCATCCATTTTTGAAGAAATTTTGGCAACAAAGCATGTTGAATCCTAGATAATATTCTTTTCTGCATCTACTGAGATGATGATATTATTTTGGCCCTGATTTTTGTGAACATGGCTTTCTTGTTTATTTACTTGCATATGCTGAACTATCCTTACACCCCTGGACTAAATCTTACTTTATTGCAGCATGTGACTCTTGGATGGGTTGTTAAATTCAGTTAGCTATTATTTTCTTGAGGAGTATTGTATCAATATTCATCTAACATATGGATCTATAATTTTCTTGTCTTTTAATGTCTGGTTTTGGAATCAGAGTAATATCATTATCATTAAATGTGCTTGGAATTTTGTATTCTTCAATTTTTTAAAAAAGTTTGAGAAGAATTCATATTTTAGATTCCAAGAGAAGGAGGTATGGAGATTTCTGGTGGCAAAAATGGTTAGCCTGATTGAAGCCATAAGTGAAAGTTTTCGGTTCAAGACCTAGGCCCTCAGAAATACAGTAAAGTTCACAAGAAAGAGGATTGCACTCTTTGTTTCCCCCACCCTTGGGACCTGTGCTCCTGTTGAGAGGACCTCCATTACCACAGCAGATAGAATATTGGGAACTCAGAGAGAAGGTTTGACCCCAGTGATAGCAAAAGGAGCAGGCCCCCAGAACCTCTTTATTCCACAATAGCACCTACAGTCCTGCCCCTCACTAAGCCCACAAGCTCCACCTCCTGCCACCAGCCATCATCCACCTCCATGACTAAGCAAGACATCTTTAGTATGGCAGTATCCAAATGTCAGAAATATAAAATAAAACCAAAGTGCTGCCTACCAATAGCACAACAAATAAGCAGTTCAACTGTAAGGATCCATCCCATGGGGGGCAAAAATAGTTCAATATACTTTGAAATATCAAGATATTATGGCATCACGAGGAGATGGCATCTCAATTTTGAAGACATGGGGGCTTTCTTCTTCCTTGTAAACAAGGAATTGAAAGCTTCAATCATAGAGAAGGTAAAAAATTCAAGGGATAAACGTTCAAAGAACTGCAAGAGGATTCAGAAAAATAAGACAATGAGTCTAGATATAGAATTAATGAGAAGGCATAAATTGAAATTTTACAAAAGAAACTAACAGAGATTCAGAAGATGAAGTATACAATAAATGAGATCAAGAGTACCAGTGAGAACGATAGAAACAGAATTGACCAAATGAATGAAAGGATCCGTGTTCTGATGAATAGAAATGTAGAAATGAGGAAGGTGGAAGAAGAGAGAGAAATTGAATTTTTTAAAAGTGAAGAAGCATTCCAAGACCTAATTAATTCCATTAGGCAAGGCTCCATAAAAGCTTGGTATCCCAGATGGTGAAGAAGTCAAAAGGAAACAGAGAACATATTCAAAGGAGTGATTGCTGAAAACTTCTCAAACCTGGGTAAGGAGATGACATAGAAGTAAATTAGCATAGCCAACAGAACTCCTGGTTGTCTAAATGCAAAAAGACCTACAGCAAGGCACATAATTATAAAACTATCCAAAGTACCTGACAAGACATAATGCTAAAGGTGTCCAGAGAAAACAAACCAAACAATTTATGATGGTACTCCCATCAGGTTATTGTGAGACTTCTTAGCAGAAACACAATAGGACAGGAGAGAATGGAGCAATATATTAAAAATACTCCAATATAAAAATGGCCATACAAGAATATTATATCCTGCAAAACTCAGACATGTGGCAGACATAAAGGCTTTTCCTGACAAGGAAAAGCTGAAGCAACTTACTGCTGCAAAACCTCCTCTACAAGAAATGTTCAAAGATCTCTTCTGCCTAAATAAAAAAAACAAAAATTTGCAAAAAAAACTAAAGAGGTCATTAAATAAATCAAACTATAAACCAAAACTCAAAACTACAATAACAAGTCCTCAAATATCAATAATCACCCCAAATGCAAATGGACAGAATTCACCAATTAAAAGGCACAGAGTGACTAGATGGATTAAAAAACAAAATTCATGATGTTTTGTAAGAGACTCACTTAAAATATAGAGAAAAGCATAAATTTAAAATGAAGGTAGGAAAATGAGCTCCAAACCAATGGTGAATCTAAAAATAAGAATATCCACTATGTTCATATAAGATAAAATAGGCTTCTGACCAAATAAAGTATGGAAAGATTAAGATGGTCATCATATAATAATAAAGGGATCAAAGCAACAGGAAGGCTTAACATTTAATAATATATGTACCCAATATAGGAACATCCAAATATATTTAGCACATATTACCAGACCTAATGGAAGACACTGAGAACATCACAATAGCAGTAGGGGACTTTATCACCCCACAACCAGTGAACAACAGACCATTCAGAAAGAAAATCAAAAGAAAGATATATAGAGAGTAAATTACTCTAAAACAATAGATTACACAATATTTCAAGCATTCATGGAGTGTTCTCAAGGATATGTTGGTGAACAAATCAAGTCTCAAAAATTGTACAAAGTTTAGAATCTTATCTAGCATCTTTTTGGATTACAATGCATCAAACTAGAGATCAAGCAAATGAGAAGAAAGGGAATAACTGCAAGTGATGTAGAATAAGCATGTCATTGAACAACAATTGAGTCAGTGAGGAAATCAAAGGTGGAATTTAAAAAAAAGGGAGTCAAATGAAAATGAGGAGATGACTTATCAGAACCTATGGGATGCAGCAAAAGGAGTGCAAGGGTACATTTACAATCCTACTTCAGAAAACAAGAATGCAAGCAAAAACCCTAAACCTTCACCCAACGGGACTAGACAAAGAAATGAAACCATAACCCAGTATAAAGGAGGAAATAATAAAACTCAGAACAGAAATAAATTAAACAGACATCAAAAAGACTTCAAATAAATTAATTAAACCCAAGAGTTGAGTTTTTGAAATGATAAAGAAAATAGATAAACTACTATCCAGACTCATAAAGAAGAGGAGAAAGAAACACAGAGATAAAATCATAAAGGAAAGAAGAATAATTGCAAATGATACTACAGAAATGCAGAAGATCATAAGAGAATACTTTGAACTAATTCAAGGCAAAAATTGGATAATGAAGTTGATCAATTCTTGAGAAACTATAACAAAATCGGAATACTGAAGAGAGATCTCAAGCAAGGAAATTTAAACAGTAGTCATACATATCTCTCAAGTCAAAAGCCTTGGACCAAATGACTTTACTAGTAATTTCTAACAAATGTTTAAGGAATAAATACCAATACTTCTCAAATTGTTCTAAATATCTTAGATAAAACTTCTTATTTTAACTCTTAAGTCAATATCGTGTCCGTATTTAAATTACGCTTGTTTTAGTAAACACACTGTGTGACCTAGCTCTTTTCTCTAGTCACTTGATACCTGCCCTTTTCAAAACAATTTATTTTATTGAAAGGATATTTCATTATAATATTAATTAGGTTTAAGGAATACATGATAGCAAATTTACATCTCTGTGTAATACAGAATGCTTGCCTCTATTTTATTTTTCCACCATTATAGCTAATCCCCTATCCCCCCTTTGCCCTCTGACCCCATCTCTTCCTGTAACCACCGATTGATGTATTTATTTTTGACTAAATGTATTGTTGCTTGATTCAGTTCATTTTGAAGTCTATTTTTGTTTAATTTAGTTCAGTCATTTGCTTGCTATCTCTATGCAACACATTAGTAATGCTATATGATATTTGTATTTCTTCTTCTGGTTTATCTTGCTAAGCAAAATTCCTTGCAGGTTCATCTATGTTGCCATGAATGGCAAGGCTTCTCCTTTTGATAGCTGCATAGTATTCCATTGTGTATATGCCATATTGTCATTAACCACTCATCTTTCAATGGGCATTTTCATTGTTTCCATCTCTTGGCTATTGTAAATAATACTGCGTAAACTTAGGGATGCATATATCTCTACAAATAAGTGTGTTAGTGGTTATAAAACTATCCAGTAGAGGAATAACTCTACATTCTCATAACTTTGAGGAATCTCCAGTCTTTCCTTTTATTCAAAGTAGGAGGTGCTTATAGGTCTCTACTAACAATGTTCACTGATGGCTTGTGTTTATATATTGTTTACTTTTTAACAGTACCATGATGTTTGATGTATTCATTGTTTCTTTTCAGTCTAATAAAAGATTTGAATAACTGCAAAGATAACATAGCTTTATGCTGTGGCCTACATGGACCATTGAAAGAGTCCCTGAGAAGAGGTTACAGGAGCCTAAAGAAAGACAGACAACTTACATCTAGAAAAAGGGTGCCAGGTGGGACACCTCTCTCCTTCTTAGAGACAGTGACCCCGAGCCTGGTTCCTTGGTTTATTTTATAGGGCTGGAATACAATGAGGTAATGAAATTAAACAAAGGAAGAATGCAGGCATTCAACTCTATTGCTATTATCGGGACAGCAACATTTGAAGGTCGAAGCTCAGCTACTTTTTGCTGCTATCCGTTTGTAGCTCTACTGGCTTGTAAGAACTTCTGTCTTGGGAAACTTTGTAGAAACGGCCAGAAAGCAGTTCGCTCCTTACATCTCTCCCTTTTTATTCTTTTAAATAGGCAGTGTCAATAAGGGCAATTATAAGTGGCTGTATGCAACAGGACTCAGGCTCTACCTGTGGCCTCACTATTGATGATTTCTTCTTCACCTCCTAACAAAGCAAAGTGCTCAATATCAAGTTATAGTGCTCTGTTTTGGACCCCATGCAACTGTGCTTGTCTTCGGTTGGCCCTCTCTAGGGCTCTTACTTGACATTGATTAACTAGCCTTCTGAGGGTCTCAAAGAATCATATGTCTGTGTTATTACTGAACTTCTAGGAGGACTGAGTTATATTCTGCTGGCCAAGGTGAAAAGAGCTTTTTACAGTCCTGGTCTCTATCAGCTTACATGGTTAAGAGCAAGCGCTCAATTTTGTAAACATTAAAAAGAAGGAGAAGAACTTTGTGTTCTGCATTTGATTTAGTTTCCAGGTCACAGGCGATGAACATGCATTCCAGTCTGATTCAGCTCTCATCGGGCTTGACGGCAGGCTAAGGAGAAAACACACAAGAATAACAAGAACATTCCAATAATTGCTGTTATATACCGAAGCGCATATTTTAACAGGTTAAAAGAATTAAAACCTTTCAAATCATTAAGCAGTTTTCGAACCAAATGAGCAATATTAACTATAGGGACTTTGGCCTTCTGGATATCATGGATTTCAGTTTGTAGCTTGAGTCCGACCTGTGGAGTAATCAGCTGGGGTCAGGAGATCCACCTAGAACGGATGAAAGGGGTGGGACAAGAGGTGCGAAAAATGACAGCAACACAACGAATTCTGATCAAGCTGCAAAATTTTATTAAGATGGAGGGACTTATATAGAAAGGGAAAAGAAGGGAAGTAGTTCTGATAGGTGGCCCCTGTGCATGTCTGCTGCGTGCTCTTTAGTTGGATCGGAG